>JABCKD010001055.1:0-13891 GCA_013186415.1 Fusarium sp. NRRL 66088 | reverse complement strand
AAGAGAGCCAAGCATACCAAAACCGCCGATCTCTCCCTCGGCGAGAGCTATACCCCAATACTCGACGGCAACATGCTCATGCCTCCTGGTTCCCGGGCCGGGCAGCACCGGGATGGGCGTGCCGTCAAAGTCACTGCGGAGACGCACACCAGCGAGCTTGAGCAGCGTAGGCGCGAGGTCGATGTGAGTCGTCACGGCCGTCTCCACGGCGCCAGCGGACACGCCTGGGCCCCGGACGAAAAGGGGCACGCGAATGTCCTCGTCGAAACCGCACTCCTTGCCGGGAGGCAGCCTGTGCTGGCCAAGGTGGAACCCGTTGTCGGAGCTGTAGACGACGTACGTGTCGTCGAGGAGCCCGGCCTCTTCCAGCTGGTGGATGACCTGCTCCACGATCTCGTCGACTCCCTGCAGTGCCTGGAGGCGAGCGCGGTAGTAATCGTCCAGGTACGAGACGGCCGTCTCGTTGAGCTGGGACAGCTTGCGGATCCAGCTCACACCGCTTGGCTAGGAGTATGTGAGCAGGTTTTCTTACACTAAAGGTGAGAGGTCACATACCGAGTCGGGGTTAAAGTTTGCCGTTCGTGGGATCTGAACTCCTTCAAAGAGGTGAGAGTGTCTCTCTGCCGGGATCGGAATGGTCATGGTAGGAGGACCACTACCCCGGTTGACATCGATATTCGAATGCGGCGCAACAGGGGCAATGGCGACAAAGAAGGGTTTATCTGAGCTAATCGCCTCTTCAAGCAGCTCGTGTGCATACTTGGAAATCAAGTCCACAGTATGAGTTCCATGATGCTGCACCGGAGGCTCGCTGTTACGCTGGTAGATGGGATTCAGGTACGAGTATGTTCCCGGGTCGAGAAGAAAGTTTGTCCCCGTCCATCCAGCAGGAAAAGGTGAGTTGTAATTATTGATTGTGTGTGCGTTGAATAGCTTTCCTGTGTAGTATGTATTGTATCCAGCTTCTTGCAGCCAAACAGGGAGATAGTTTTCATTGAGACCTTGAGAGATAAACTTGGGAAACCCGCCTATAAAGTCAACAACCCTATACTTGCAAATGTTCATGAGTTGACTTACCATAGGGCGGGCTCACGTCTGTAACATTGGTGTTATGCGGCTGCTTCCCCGTCCAAAGCGAAACACGCGAAGGACAACAAATAGCCGTAGTGGTAAAATGATTGACAAATGAGGTTCCCTTGTCTATGACGTGCTTGTTCAGACGCGGCATGTATGACACCGAGTCGAGGATAGTATCTTGGTCGTCGGTGAGGATAAAGACAATGTTCTTTTTGGGTGCTTTGTTGAGGACTATTTGGTCTTGCTGGGCGAGTGTTGTTTCTGAGAGGAGTGAGATGGTTAGGTAGATTGGTTTTAGCCAGGTTGAGTACCGCATTTTGGGCGGTGTTGCTGTTGTTTGCCGGTGTTGTTATTGGTGTTGTTGCTTTTGTTGTTGTTGAACCAAATACCTGCCTGCAGTTGAGTTGCCGACTGCAGCAACTCAAATCACCTCAACAAATGCTCAACTCTTTGAAGCACTCAAGTACTCATTCAAATAATAAAATCCTCCCTCTACATAAATGCTCAACAGTTGAATTTAAAGATGGCAAAATCCCCGTGAGGCTTTTGATGTCGCGCAATCCAGGGCTCCCGATTGCGTCAATGTTAGCGTCTCTGCGGAGGTGTCGCTAAATCACTAACAGCACTGTTGCATGCATGGGTCAGGCGGAGTCTCGCAAACACCCCCACAATCCCGAAGGCGGGAGATGCATAGTCTTCTTTTTAGATGCTATTATCAAGGAGATTGTGTCACTGTACGAATATGTTGTACTAACATGACACATGTTCTATGTTACTTGTTGTCCAATGCCGTGAATTGCTTCGGCAAGCGAGGTAGGTTAGGTGCTTGTGTGCCATGATTATGTGCTTGACTTGATCACAATCATCTGGACAATTTAAAGTCAAGGATTTAGAGAAAGTATCGGGACGGATGAAGTTTAGCATATAATACAAAGACGAGTAATTTTATCTCTGTCCTGAAGTTAGAGGCAGGTTGATTCAGAACTAAACACTACGCTGTGCTCCCAGACGGTGGTGAATAGCCCCCAATCCCGACTCACCCTCCACCGCGCCCAACGTTGGCAAGAGAGTAAGACGATCGATACAATATTCACCCAATACATGCTATAATTAATCTCCAAAGACAGGGAGCTTCTCTCCAGGGAGTATGGTGCTTGCATCACAGCAATCACTATCCTACCCAGGTAGATCAACCAAAAGTCAAGTCTCGGAGCCTAACGCAGGAACGAATGCGTCCGTCAAGCACGTCAGGATTCCATTGTTTCTACATTATAGAGGCATAAAGCTGAATCAGGAGTTCAAAGTGATTCTAGCTAGAGATCCGATCTCGTTCCAGAAAGTGGTAGCCACTGGCCAAGAGCATTTGGATGCCTATAGGAGTAGTAGATCTGTCTGTATTCAACACTTTTCACGATCACGCTTTCTCATACAACATGTTTCATCCTCCCTCTTGAAACGATATCGCTATTATTGTTGTGTATAGGTGGTTGTCGATGACCAAAAGCTAAACCACCGTTGAAACATCCTCCCTATGTCAATCACCTCCAGGTACCAATACACACTATCAGAATAAGCATCACTGCAGCTCTACAGGTTAAGCATATCTCACCTCTCAAACAAGGTTATGACTCAGTCAGTTCAAATCCAGGGTCCAAAACGTGCTCTGTATGTTCGCCACACAGCATGCATGAACCGCCTCTCCCGACAAGCCACATCAAATCCTCCCACACGAAATGAACAAAAACTGCAACATGAATCACTTCAATTCCCCTTTTTGTATAGGCTTAGATCTCTTCCTCTCCTCTCGTTGGTGGCTTCCCCTGTCGTTTCGAATATGACCAGAAATGATTGGCTCTCGTGCTCTCAAGGTCAAACACCACCGCGCGCCAGGAACCGTGACCACAGCCGCAATTGAGATTGATGCGGTGAAACGGTTGTTTTCGTGGTCTGGGGTTTTTTTCTCGTTAGTCGTCATGTGCTTTCGCGACGCGCTCGACGCGGAGGGCTGATGGCCAGTGGTTGTCGGCGCAACCGAGACTATTGAAGTTGTTGATCTCGAGATATAAAGACACAGCAAACATCACCACCCAAGAATCAGAACATCTTCTTCAGCGTGTGTTTTTTAACTATTCATTTACAACATCATCAGATTGCATTCAACTTGGTTCTTTCGTTTGAATAAACCGTCAACTCGTGCCTCTCACTCATACTACACTCATACTACACTCATACTACACTCTCTCAACACAACACAACACCAACACTACACTCTTTACTCAACTCATCCATCATGTCCAACATCATCGCCTGGCTGGTCCCGACGGCGCGCAACTCTACCGCCGACAAGGCAACCCACCTCCCCTCCAACATCTCCCGTACCGTCCTCACAACCTCATCCACAACTCTCACCTCGCGTCTTCCAAACCTTCTCGCCAGCCGTCCTCCACGCGCCATCCAACTCACCTTTGACGCGGCCCCCAAGCGTCCCGGATCATTCGTTCTCGGTACAGACCCGGCATCTTGCGACGTTGTACTTCCGCCGATGGAGGGTATTGATGCGCGACACTGCGAGTTGAGCTTTGACGCCGAGGGAAGACTTGTGCTCAATGACTTTTCTGAGAGAGGAACGCAGGTCTGGTATGACTGGGAAAGCAACGGCGATCAAACAGACTACACATGGATCCTAAGCTCTGGGTCCCAACACGGATTCCCGAGCACAGTACAGCGCATCACAGTCGACATCCAAGGTGTGAGGTTCCAGATCGTGGTAAACGACCACTCAGACGACTGGGACGCGTATCATGAGAAAGTAGACGAGTTCCTTCAACAGCCCGCCTGGACTGATGGACTCTCATCAGGTTGGGATAGAGGATCAGTTACACCGGTTGCGCCGCTGTTCTCGACAGTGCCGCTATTTCAACACATCTTTGTCAAGGCGTTGGGCGAGGAGCCCGTCGGGGAGGTATACCTTTGGAATCTGGCACGGCCGTGGGAGCCCATGGTGAAGGCAGCGGCTTGATATACCCATTGAGGGAAACATACATTTTTGGCGTTTCAGGAATATTTGTCTTGTCTATACGATAGTTTTCTTTGTCCTTGGAGCATGTTTGTAACAAATCTTTTCAGCGATAGGAAACGCCTCTCAAGGCCGGTGGCGGTGGTAACAGAGTTTTCATCATTAAAGCAAGGTATCACAACTCCTGGCTCCTTCTTAGTCCAATCCCATGCTTTTTTTAATCCTCGCTCACCGCCAGCACCTCTCTCTTCTCCTCCTCATTGTCCTGCGTCTGCTCCTCCTCGTCCACAGCGAAGCGCGTCATGCTGAACTCGGGAGCGCGTTTCCTCTGTCGCCTCTGACCGCCCCTCTTGCCCTTGCGCATCTTGGCCGTCTCGGCCTCCTCGGCCACGACGGCCTTTTCGCCCTGCTTGTCTAGCATGGTGCCCTCCAGACTGAGGTAGCTGGTCTCGCCGCTGGTGCCGACGTCAAAGTTACGTATCCGGAAGCGGATCTTGCCCTTGATCTTCTCGCCGCTGCCGTCGGCCCAGAAGCCGGTGCTGTGGATCTGACGAACGACACCGTGGTCGTCAGCGGTGATGACCGAGGCGGTCTCTTCGAAACCCTGAGCCTCGGGGGACTCGTTAGGAACCCACTTCCAGTCGGGCGGAAGACGACGTGCCTCAATCGACGCGTTGAACTTGCCGAAGCAGACGACACCAATATGTCCTTCGGTCTGAAGGTTGACGCTGCCCTCCATCCAAGCACCACGGCTAGGCACAAAGAGATCGACATCGGCAGTGATCCAACCGAAACCAACAGCGGCCTCATCCTTGGACATGACGGTCGTCGGGGTTTCGTCATCCATAGCCGCGCCATTCCTGCCAGGCTGCTCACCAAAAGCGACGTTCTTGTAGTCCAGGAGCACACCGCGCAGCGAGGGCACATACTTGTTCTGGAGGTGCCGTAGGTGCTGGTACTGGCAGTTCGTCACGGGCTGCGCCCAGCCAATGGGGTAGAGAGGCTCGTAGAGGGACACGGTCTGGGTGAAGAAGGGGAATTGAGGGTTCGCGGGGATGTCGGGCGGCTGGTGGATGCTGGAGCTGGACTTGGACTTGGGCCTGGCGGGGATCGCAAAGTCAACGTCCATAGCGTCAGGATCGGGCGAGGCATCCTCTTCGGCTTCAACCTCGGGTTCGGGTTCGGGCTGGTGTTCCTTCTTATGCTTCTTGTGCTTCTTCTCAGCCTTTTCGGTTGTCTCGTCTCCCTCGACCTCCTTGTTCTTCTTTTTATGCTTCTTCTTCTTCTCCCCGTCAGCTACGACAGAGGCATCTGCCTCTTCAACAGGGGCCGCGACGTCTTCGTCATGATGCTTCTTCTTCTTGTGCTTCTTTTCCGACTTGGGCTCTTCCACGGCAGCAGACTCGCCCTCGGCCGGCGCAACAGCCTCCTCGGCGTACTTATCCTTCTTGCTCTTCTTCTTCTTCTTCTCGGCCTTCAGGTCACCATTGACAACCTCCGGCGCAGGAAGATGTGTCGGGGCGACGACGCTCTTGGACTTTTTGTGCTTTCGTTCAGTGTCGACGGGTGCGTCTTCCTCTCGCGCGCGCTTCTTTTCCTTCTTTGTCTTCTTCTCAGCCTTGGCGGCTGCGTGGTCGATTGGCGCCATTGCGTCGGTGGTTGTCGTGGTGCTGGGAGTCGTAAGGTGTTGCAGACGGTTCGAGTGGGAAATTTTTTAGTCCTGTTTCCTTATCGATTATCGCCGGGCAAGGGTTCACCGAGATGACCGAGTCCGGTAGTGGGGCCTCACCGAGGTGAAGTTGGAGCAACTTACCCTAGACCCATGACTTGTAAATCCAGTGCATGAGAGTATGCAGACGCCAATGGACAATGTGTTAGAAGTTCATCTACGGCTGAATACATCTCACAGTCTGTAATAGGCCCATTGAGGCCTCCTTCTTCCCTCTGTGAGTTCATTTTGCGTCATTATAACGATCTACTCTAAGACTTTGTCATTGTCTTTCACCAAACTCTCTCACAAGATATGACACCAACGCACCATCGACGGGATTTCCGAACGTCTTTTCACCGGACATAAGGAACCAACTTGACAGGACACCACAAAACTTCGTACCTGCCTACAAGGGGAAAATCAACCAACCCAGCCCGTGACACAATCGCATGATCACCGAGCAAGAGCTCAGTGTTGGAGGTCTTCTCTCCAATGACCTGACTCAACGATGAAGTTGGGGTAGAAGTTGTGCGAATGAAAATCACCCAAAGACATAGAGAGCGTCTTCGAGAATGGGCTTAGAACCGCGGTCAACACACCCAAGCCGATCACGGAGTCTCCCCATTCTAGCCCTAGACTACAGACTGACAATGTCAACCGGAGCCTTGTCCCAGTCTACGATCCAAAACACGAGGCCCACATCGAAACAGAGATGATCTCTTCATCAATTGAGCACAGGCGATCCTGCTTCCCCGGATTGTTACCAGTGGAGTCGATGTTGATGAGTTCCCTTGGAGCCTCGGACCGTCCCTTCAAACACCGGATCACTGATCAATCGAGGCGATCGTGAACCGGATGCTTCATTACCCCAGAAATGAAGACTTAGGGCGAGTGTAGATCCTGGTGATGATCTATAGGGCATATTGGAGGTCGAGTTTGATAGATGACATTGTGTTGGGGAACTCAACATCGACTGAACGATGAGGGGTGGCAGACATCAACGAAATCCCGGAGAACTGCGAGGTAATTCTGTCGGCCCTACGGAACGGAAAATAAGCCAGCTGAGTTCCCGGAGAAGCCATATTGACATGAATCGTCCGACTTGCATGAAGGAGGAATGTTCGTGGATCCAAGACAGAGTTCCAAAGACCATCAACACTACTGCCAGAAGCCCAACATGGAAGGTAAACGAACCCTCACGAAACTCGGCCCATCGGAGTGCCGTGGACACGCAATCCACATGGCGAGGGCATTATCAACCGGGTCTAGTAGTCAATTCCGCGCGAATATCGCAGGCGAGAAAAGGCAACTGACTCGAAGCCATCAAGACCGAACGAAGGCAAGGTCATGTGGAGCCTAAACTATCGAGCCTGCATGATCGGAGGAGTTCTAGAGACCGTAACGAAAACCAAAAGCATGGCGTCTTTATCGATGGCGTATTAGACGGCGCGTGTGACGGCGTCTGTGACGGACGGTCGAGGTGCAGCGCAACGGAATGAAGGTGAACAGGCGCGCACCGGCAAAAAGTCCCGGAAAGTGGGAGAATGGAGAGCGTTTGAAACTCTATTCCAATACAAAACTCAGAGTTCTTCTGGAAGGCAACAGGAAGGGAGGCAAAACCGTTTGTTTTCTGAAGGGTTGTGTCATTGTCAACGTCTGATGGAGGGTTGCCATGTGGTTATTTGTCAGTTTTGGGCGGTTTCACTTCTATTCTGGTTAACAAAGCCGACATTCACTTCTTACAGAGACGGCTTTGAATCAGAGGCTTTCCTCCCCGATCCACGAAAGAAGCTTCAAAGAAAGAAACTGCCAGAAACGCCATGTGGTTGTTGGCGGTGCCTCTTCCGCCTTGAAAGGGGGGATCCGCTCGCCAAGGTTCAGCCACCTTGCTAAGAAACCCCCGACCCCGACCCCGAGATCCAATGAGGATCGGCGGGAAGAGTTTTCTTCCCTTCCTTCCGTCGTTCTGACAAGGCACGGACGGACTTGTTGGAGGCTGGGAACTTTACTGTGTAGGTGGGCACGTCAAGTTGGAAAAAGAAGTGTGAGTGGGTTTTGGTTGAGAAGAGAACAAGAGCTTTGAGTGGATATTGTAGGGTAGCAGGCCCGAGGACCTCCAAAATCCACTAAATTGCTTTGCAAACCTTGATCCTGAGGCCATAACCAAAACCCACAGGGCACTGCCTCAAAAAGAGGCCAAGAAGCAAAATGCACAAAAATTGCGCACAGTATGAGACGGAGGAGAGGAGAGAGAAAAGAAAAGACCTCACCGACTCAGCGCGGAAGACGGGATAACGCCTTGGCTGACCGTGGTGGACCAATTAGGCAGGGCAGGGTTGCAGCAACTAACATGGCCAGAGACGATGAAGCCCAGCCGCCTTTTGTCTTCTTTTTGCGAGGTTAGGTGATTGTTTGCCGAGACTTACATACAGGTAGAAGCGTCATCTGGGCGGGAAGATGAGACAGCTGGCTACGTGGCCGGTTGCGAGGCGCGTTTGTGTGAATCCCACCATCTCATCTCACCTCTCTATTGAATGCACTTTCAGTAGGTTCCCGTCAATAGATGCCCAGTCCTTTGCCATGGCTTGATCGTCATATGAGACAGAAGGAGGAGGAAGATCCAGCCCCTCCGCAAATCGAAAAAACAAGCTTATCGACTTCCCGCTTCCACGCCCGCGACTTCGTGGCTGGGCATGGGCATGGGCCTCGTGAGCTCAACAAAGTCCCGCCTTGTTCGGTGTCCGGTGTGCTTGGCAAAAGCGCCAGCCCGTCTCTTCTGTTCCGTGTGCCTTGTTGACAAACAAGCCAAGTTTTCTTGTTGCGCAGCCGACCGTTCTCTGATTCCTCGCTGTTTTTCGCCCATCCCCGTCTAGGCCGTTTTTCCACCGATCCACCGTTCCACTGCATTCTCTTCCATCTTGTGCCTGAGGCATCATCACCAGCCATCTACTCCGTAGTGCGACCTCCGATTCTAGACGGTGCTGACGCTGTTGCTCGCATACAGTGTCAGATTCCTCCAGCAGGCTGTCAGGCAACCAACCAACCATCCATGCCAATGCCAGGCAAGTAAGAAAAAAAGACGACTCCACGATCCAAGGAACGCGCTTGTTGGTCGCGCCGACTTGTCGCGGGTCCGCAGACAGAAGAGTTTTTTTTGCTCGTCCGTTTCCTCTACTGGCGTTTGCCCTTGGGAAAACGGAGTCCACGAATACAACGTCAACCCACCACACTCTGCAACTCGAATCGACCGATCGATTCAACCGCCTGGCGATTAAGCAAGTGGTTTCTTGCAAGGGTCCCCAACAATATGTTTGCTGCGTGTGTGTTTCCCCTGGGCGGCTCCCCAGGTGCTTCAGAAACAATGGAGGCCACACAGAAGGGCCGGGATTGCCAGGCACAAGACAGGGAGGTTGACGGGAATCAGGTACAGCGTGGCATCGCCAGGCACAAGATGGCCCAACCACCCAGTCAGAGGTCTTCTCAGAGCACCTCCCCATCACCCCAACCCTGGCCTGTGGCGCTCCAGGCCTTTTGAGTGCGTGCGTCTGCCGCCGTGCCGGGCCCTGACTAACGCACCGTGCCTGGCAAAGAGGGATGGCAAGCCGGACTGGCCTAGTTAGATCTAGGCCTAGCGAGTGAGCCATTTTCATCGGTCGGCGCGTGGGTGGGCAAGCCCTCCCGGCAGCCAGCAAGACGGAGGATACCAGAGACGGGCTGAGTCGTCTGCCACTGGCTGCCCTTGGGCCTTTCACACCCTCAGGGCTCTTTCATGACTCCATCAGGCTATGAGGATTTTCATCCGAAGCAGCTGTACCGTCCCATCCCTATCGGCAACGTGCCGAGCGGGTCCACGTCGCCTCCTCTTCCCACGAGTCTGTCCTCATGTTTTCCATGGCCTCTAGCAAACCCGTCACTGCCCCCCTTTGACTAGTGACTAGTGACATGGCTACCGGGGGTCGGGCATCTCGAATCATGGAGCCGCCCTCCCCTGACTCTGGGGTCCGAGAATCTGCCCTGGCAGTTCCACCCTTGTCCGAGGAGCAGCAGCGGTCACTTTCTCGGCGACGTCCAGGTCGGCATTTGGGATCTGTTTCGCCTCAATGTATGTGCAGCTGTGCGTAGGTTCTTTGTCTCCGCCCTCGCAAACCTCCTCCGTGGACCGTGGGCTGGCTCACCCACACCCCCAGAGCCGATCTCATGTATATAAAGTCCATCATCTCCACCCCAGATGCATTCCTTCTTTTCTAGATCATCACCACAAGACATTCATTCTCTCGTGAGATTCCTTCCTTTTCAATCTTCTTCGTCACTCCCTCGGCTGGCCGTCGCCAAAAACAAGACCTTGATCTGAGATCAGTCCTTTTTTGCACAACTCAACTTGTCCATTCCTTTATTTCTCTCCGCCGTGCGTTGAGAAAGCAAGTCGAGCCAGTCTCCAACTATACCATTCAGTACAAAAGCTTTTTCACAAGACTTTTTTACAAAACACCAAAAAACCAAACAGCCAAAATGTTTGCCAAGTTCACCGCCGTCCTCGCCGCCGCCTCGGCTACTCTGGTCTCTGCCAGCCCCATTGCTCCTCGTGGCTCCTCTGGCTCTGCCAGCGTCACTCCCCACGACCAGTACTCTAGCAGCATTGGTGTCCTGGGATGCAAGATCAACACCAACCGCGTTGCCTACTGGCCCGGTAGCGTCGACTGCAACAACATCTGCGTCAAGGTCTCCAACGAGGGACGTTCCGTCTACCTCCTCAAGATCGACTCCTCCGGTGGTGCCCACGACATCTCCTACGATGCCTGGAACTACCTCGGCTTCGGCAGCTCTGCCACCAAGGACCCTCAAATGGGTGGTGGCATTGCCATGAACTACGAGTACGTCGATGCTTCCAACTGCAAGGACCTCATGGACGACGGAAAGCTGCCCCTCGCCGCCGCCAACTCCATGAACTACGTCGCCGCCTGCCTCAGCGAGCCCAAGAGCTGGGTCGCTCAGAACTACGCCCTCTACAACATCAACGACCCCGTTTGCAAGCACGGTGTCGATGAGAAGTGCCACCTCAACCTGGCCGTCAGCAACCAGCCCCAGTGCCCCAGCGGTCTCGGTTCCGTCAAGGAGACCAACCTCAAGGTCGAGAACATTCTCTACGGCACTGGCAAGAAGGTTGCTGCTCTGTAAAGGGAGAGAAAAAACACAGGATTGTTGTACACATTTTGGTCTCATTGAATGATGATCACAATAGAAGAAACCCGCCGCCCTGGTGAGAGCTGGGGTGTGTGCCACTCGCTACGACCGATATGAAAACTTGGGATATGATACACAGGATACAGGAAAAAAAGAAGACTTTGTTTTTGCCATTTCATTCGCTTCATGTACATACTTTGATGGAAACAAGGTCAATACCATTCAACATTACTTCACATGCATCTACGGATACCTCTTCTGCTTGAAACGTCACTCATGCGTGATAAGTCGTCTGTCGTTTTTTTCCTTAGCGGCTTGGTTGTAAGCAGGCTCTCAAGTTTACCCCTGTTCTCAGCCCTTTTCCCCCCTTACACCCCTGCCATTCTCCTCAGTCCTTGCTTTCTTTTTAACGCTTCCCCCTCTTGAGGCCCTTTCGATTCTTTTCACGAATCACACGAGAGCGGTTCAGCCCAGGAGTTTCACCTCCTGTCGTTCTCCCAAGAGCTTGGTCCTTGCCAAACTCTCTTTTCAGGGACAGGCTTGCATATTGGTCAGACGTTTGCGCTTAGGGGGTGGCTGGCCAATAGGGACTTGCAGGGCCAAGGATTCATGTGCAGTTGAGAATCGGCCACGAGGGAATTTGAAACGAAACGTTTAATTAAAAGATGTTTGTTTTTCTGCCTTGGCTGAACCTTTTTCTTGTGAGTTTGCTTTGTTGTCCATGCATGATCGGCGCTTGGCCTTGTAGAAAATTGATCTTGTGATGAGATGTGCTGGCTGGGCTGGGTCCAACTTTTAACACACAAAGAAGCCTGACAGACAAAGATGGCATGTCTAACCAACGAGAACAGACCACGCAGTTTTCCAAGATCTAGGGTTTTTCGCTCAGAGTTTGTCCTACCAAAGATGTGAAACAGACTTGTCGGTTCGGCAAGGTTGGGGTAGCATCCCGGGAGGAACCTGAACCCATGTGTTTTTTTTTTTTTTCTTCCCGGGCGATCTGACGGAAAGGATGACGGGAGAATTAAGATGAGACGGGGGAGAGGGGAAAACGCCGCAGGCGCTTCGACGACGGCGTCTAAATGGCGTCCAGGGGTTGGATGTGCTGTACCTGCGTCAAACAGGGCTGGGGGTGTCTCATCCCTTCTCTTGGGACGGGACGTCGCTTGGGTTGGGAGGTGTAACGTAGCGGTCAGGTGGTTCGGTGTCAGTTTCGAGGTGAGGTGATGGGGGAGGAAGTTTAAACGGTAGTCAGGACCGTATTGATGGTTCGTGAAACGAAAATGGCCTCTTAAACGGACAAGGGCGATGTGGTGCGATGCTGTGCAGTGGTGGGTTTCATATCAAAGGTGTATTGAGAACTGTGTTCCTTACGACCATGCTAGAGACTCTTTCTGTCCTTGGAAAGGGAAACCCTCTTCTCAGCGACGAGTGCTACGGGAACTTTGTGTGTGTTACGCTGGCGAGACTCTTGTCTGGGTGTATGCTCTGTATCTGGACATTCACGGCGGTCGGTATCTTGCTCCATCATGGCTAACATTTGATCACGACATCATTGCCTCGGTTGGCTTTCATCTCCTCGTCAGGCTATCGCAAGTCTTTTGGTCTAGTATGAGATGTGGCGTTATATCTTTTGCGTGGGCAGCTTACGGTGTAAGCCTCGAATTGAATCCGCGAAATTGCCCAAAGGGGCAAGTCGAATATATTGTGTGTCTTGAGCCTCCCACGCAACACGGACTGTCAAACTTGACAGGGACAACTTTAATCGTATGTCAACACACAGGGGTCTCGGCGGTAGTATTTCCTCACTGTACTACCTACTATGACAAAGAAGAAGGCTTTATCTTGTACGCTGTGTAATAAAACTTCAAATATTGCTTCAACCATCTCAAATTACCCTAGACATTCCCATCATTGATGATCATCATCCACACCCGAAGAAAATCCGCCTCTCATGGGGTCAGACAATTGGACGATTGGAAATGCTTACAGAGACTCAACGGCCGCCCCACGTGCCGGCTTCGGTCCCCATCCGCCGCCTTCGCCGAGGTTCTCTCTAGCTCGGGGTTCGTTCTCCACGCCGGAGACACTGTATCATGACTGTTGCACAGTGGCTTCTTGTAGCGGTGACTGCCGTCACCCGAGAGAATCTGACTGTATCAAATAATTACGTAGGAGGCAGACGAATAATCGATCAAAACAACGGATTCAACGGCTTATTGCAAGGTTTTCTACGGAGTCCGGCACGCGAGCATCAGAATCCTGGAAGTAACCGCGCGGGATGGATATCGCGGATGACTAATATGATACCACCGCACTTGCACCCTTGAACCCCACTCACCCGGCCATCAAGTCATGGTTCCGCAAACTATCGCCATCGCTGAACTTGGGCCGCTCCATTGACCATTGTTTCCCTACAACCTACGACGCACAACTTCTCTGTACCTCTGCCTACCGAGTCCTGACACTCGGCAACCCTGCGACACCTCACGTCGGCCAATGCCCATCTAACGACCGCCGCCCTTGATCCTACGATACTTGCGACTCGACGACCCTTCGAACCCCTCCAAAATCCGATCGCGGCGCCCACCTGCCCGCCTCAAGCCAAAACATGCCGTCTGATGCCATGTCAGGCTCACCGGCGGGCTCTAGCACTGCTCTCCCCTCCTTCTACTCTCCCAAGACACAGAATGCCGACGAAAAGCCCCCGTCGTACAATGAAGTCGGTGGTCAAACCCTTGAGCAGTCTATAGAAGACTTGTCCCTCTCCCCCGCTCCCTCCACTTCCGCCTCCGCCTCCGTCTCCGCTCACGCCGAGGGCCCCGAGACCCCCATCGGCCAACCGCCCCCGCCGTCGCTGCTGTCGCCCGCCTTTACGCCGCCAAGCACACCCGGAACATCTACAC
>JABCKD010001052.1:0-22040 GCA_013186415.1 Fusarium sp. NRRL 66088 | reverse complement strand
CCTAAGTTGGCAAGGAGCTCCAGTCCGTACTTCTCCCCAGTGTTATTGAGATAACAAAATTATGCGGTAAGTATGACCTCATCTATTAAGGAACTATAATAGAGGTACTTATCTATTAAGTAAAACTCTGTTATAACTGAAGTATCCCACACATAAATAGATGTGATTGACTTGATACCCCTGTCGTGACCTGGTTGGAGCTCCTTGCCAACTTAGGGGATAGGTATTCCACCAGAAAGGATCCGATAAGATAGGTATGTAGCGTATCTTGAAAGGATTTGACAGCTCACAATTGACAGGACGCTAATGCTAACTTACACAATGGACGTCTCCAGACTGGACTGCTCCGGGGAAGCGAGAAAGCGTGGGCAGTTGGTCTCGGGGTGGGCGGCGGCGGAGTTGCGGAGTTGCGGAGTTTACGGACGGAGGCTTTTGGTCCGATTCGGCCGGAGACATGTTGGGTTCGGGGCAACTTTGGGACCGGCCCGTATGCTTACTGTATTACATCAAAGTCCGCCAACTTGGTCCCTTCTTATTGAAGCAGGTCCCGCATGCTCCGACGCCGTTGTGAACTCCGACTCTTGGACACTCTTGGTTGGAAGAGAGCCTGGTCACAGTCACCGCCCTATTTCTGCACATAAGAGGCGTTGTTCTCTTAAGAAGCCCGAAAAAAAAAGATGGACTCTTTCAGTCCGCTCGCGATGCGGAAGATGGACCGCGCTGCAGCATCGAGACAAAAGAGCTGCAACGCCTGCGTCAGAGGAAAGCGCAAGTGCGACAAGAAGATTCCGCGGTGCACACGCTGCGCGGCCAAGGGCCTGGATTGTGTGTATCAGAGGTTGCCACCTGGGGCGAGCTTCCACGACGAGGATATTGGAGGCGGAGCGACAGCGACAGCCAACAGCAACCTATCCAACGAAGTGCCCGACTTTGATATGGGCTTTGATATCAACAGTAACAACCTGGGAGCATCAAGTGCGAGCGCAAGCACGGCAACGACGACACCCGAGAGCTTGGGCACAAACGTTTCTTCTATTCAGCTCGACTCTCCTCTCGACTTTTCCATCATCGATCACCTCATGGCCAACGACTCAACGGCCGGTTCCGAGCTGTGGAACCTCGGCGACTATGGCAGCAGCAAGATGGATATTCCACCGGTGCCGGAGCCGGCACCCCTCGTGCTGAGGGACATGTCGCTCCTGGAGCAGGCGCAGCACTGCATGACCGACTTTAACCCCCTCGACGTGCACGATAAACGCACCCGGATAGGCTTTGTCGTGGACGCGGTGAGCCACCTGTACCAAGACTTTGCTCGCACGCGTACGCTGCCGTTTATCCACCCACGACTCTACGGCTCAAGCCTCCCAAGGACCATGCTGGCGGCCTTCTCAGCAGCGTCAGCATACGCAGCACGCACGCCCGAGAACAAGGCGTGGGTGTACAAGCTCGTGACGGACGTGGCCAAGGACATCCACCTCGAAGGTGAACGGGCGTCGACGCCACTGGAAAAGCTGGCGCGCGTGCAGGCCCTCGTGGTGCTCGACTCGATCCGCATGTTTGACGGCGACATAACGCTGCGGGCGGCGAGCGAGCGAGAGGCGCCGCAGTGCCTGGCGTGGCTTGGCGCGCTGGAAGAACTGAGGGCTGAGCTTGAGGGCAAGGACGATTCCATCTCTTCGTATTCTAGGGAAAAGCCGCCGCCAACGTGGGAGGTGAGTACAGTACATGGTGGCGTGAAGCTTGTTGGCTAACATTGACGATACAGGGGTGGATGCTACTCGAAAGCATACGCCGAAGCCTCATGATGGGCTACTCATACTTGTGCGTGACATATATCCTGAAGTCTCAAGAACGTAAGTGATTCTACAACTACGATATTCACCCCCAGTTTTCCTCTCTAACACTTCTATAGCACCATACAGAATCTTCGAGTCCCCCTTTGCATTCACGGCATCAAAGTATCTCTGGGAGGCAGACTCGTCCATGAACTTTTTCCGGGCGTGGCAGACCAAGCCACAATTCCGCGTGTCAAACATGGACTTTAGAGAAGTGTGGCTACATGCGCAGCCTGAAGATGTGGATGACTTTACGAGGCTGATGTTGACTGCGTGAGTTTGCCCATGAAAACGTGTGCTTTTGAGGGAGTGTGATTCTGACTTTTGATGCAGGCAAATGGGACCCGACGCCATAGATAACTTTATGCATGGGAACATTACTGTGACCGTTTGAGTATGGGTTTGGGTTTGGGTTTGGTTTTTTAGGAGTTGGGAGGGATAAATTGGTTCAAGAGACCTGGAGTTGATGGGATATCTGCTTTTAGCAACGACGGTATAAGATAGCCTCATTATGGATGAGATCCAAGGTATATTATTGATACAATCTGACTTGAATAGATTCAGGTATTTAATTACGCTCCTGTTTAACAAGAAGTGTAGATGTATATATATATGCCTTGCTAATCTTTTCCAATGCAAGATGTGAAAACCTTGATCCTTTCTATATATTAGAAGATTGTTGAGGTAACTTGATTACCCAACGGTTATAGGAGTTGAAGCCAAATAAAACAAAAAGTATAAGAAGAGCAGGATATGGAATCTATTTATCCCTCCACTTCCATCCAAACTTCTTCTACATTCAGCATTCCCTCATCATCTATCACCAAGAATACTATATCAACCAAGATCATTATCATTCATAATGGACAACAACTCAGACACCAAAGAAAAAGTCTTCTCGTTTCCCGAGTTCCAATACTCCAACACCAAAGACAAGGCTCAAATGCCAGATCAACCCGCCAATGAACCACAACCAGACAAGGATCAAACGACATATCGAATCCCCGTATTCTGTACTAGATTCCCCATTCGCTGGCGGATCATAACGCAGCTAGGCAGCGTCCTCAGCCTGGCGATCGTGAGTCTACGGGCTCTGCTGGTGCTTGGCTGGCTCCTGGACTTCAACGTCGCGCCCTGGATGGGTCCCCTTCAGCACGTTGTTATTTTCGACAAGATCATAATCGGGACCTTTATCGGTACATGGTACATGTGGTTCCTCGTTCAATTTTGGGAAGCCGATCTTCTATGTGCCATGGTAGAAGCGGCAGCTGGGGGAGATGCTCAAGCCAAGGCGGATATCGAAGCCCCTGAAAAGAAGCGGGATTGGGATATGCTGGTCAAGCATAGGCCGTATAATCTTTCATGGATTTTCGGTGCTAGGAAGTGAGTGAAGGGGTTTTAGAGCATCATCATTCTCTTATTGGGCTTTTAGTAAATTAATCGTCATATTCAGGTTTAAAACAGACATGAATGTTAAAAACCAGTTCAACAGTTCAAAGTGTCATCATGCAATCAACGCATCCGCTCTATCCATGCAACCTCACCTCTTAAGTATCCGTGTTTGCGATCCTCCAGACAAGTTTCTCACCACTAACCTCCTTGTTCCTCAAGATATCCACTGCCTTCTGAGCCCTCTCGACAGCCGTTGCACCCTCAACAACGCGGTACCTGTTTGGAGATACCACGCCATCCCTCAGCAGTGCAGGTACAATCTCAGGCTGCATCTTTTCCTTGAAGAACTCATTCTGCTACTGTTAGTATTTATATTCTCATTGTGTCATGTGAAGGGGGGTTAGTTGACTTACGGAAAGATAGAAATGGGTGCGAACTCCACGCACGTTGACACCCTCAGCCCATTCTCCAACAAGAACCTTGGATGCATCCATCTCATACTCGGGCTCCTCTTCCACAGTAGCATCCTTGAGTATAACGGGGAGCATAACAGCCACGATACTGCCGCGCTGCGCAATCTTGGTCAGGGGCTTGAGAGTGCCCTCGAGGGAACCGATGCAGTCCAAGATGTAGGGCAGCTTGGGCTCAGAGCGGTCGCCAGCGTACTTGATAATTTGATCCACGACATTGTTTTTGCGATAGTCAAAGCATTCGGTTGCGCCGATTCCACGGAGGTACTCATGGTGTTTGCCGCTTGCGACGGCGAGGATGTTCTTGTAACCCCAGTGGTGAAAGACTTGAACGGCAAATATTCCCACGCTGCTGGCAGCTCCCCAGATGAGGATAGGTTCATCTGCCTTGTTGGGTGTGTAACCCTCTGGGATGGGCCAAGGAAGCTCGAGATTGAGGTCCGCAGTCGCTGAATGGAACACAGTGACAAGGTTGACGGGCACCGTCACGGCCTCCTCAAAGGAGAGGTTCTCTGGAATCTTGGATGCAAGGTACGCAGGGATGGTGATGTATTCCTGGTGGTTGGCCTCCTTGCCGCCGTGAAAAGCAAAGGCAGTCACCCGATCCCCAACCTTTAACCCCTTGAGGTCACCTCCATCACCAACAGCGACGACGATACCCGCAGCGCCGCCGTTGCCCATGAGAGCTGGGTACTCGGGGATGAGGAGTCCACCATCTGTACGGTGTAGGTCAAGTGGTGTGGAGGCTGTCCAGTGAACGCGGATCAGGACTTCACCGGGTGCTGGATGGTGAACAGGGACGGTAAGGGAACTGAGAGGTGTTCGCTTTGCCGGAAGGACAACAGCTTGTTGTGTTGATGGGATAGAAAGAGACGACGACATGGTGTTTGTAAGGGGAAATCAACTTTTTGGTATGATGTGTGTAAGTAAGGCAATTATCCTTCAAGACTGGCTTTGTATTATCCATCATTCAAACATCTATTAGGAAAAGACATTCCCTTAAATACTCTCGATTCATCGGTGCCATCAATAATGAATCTACTATACGAGTGCTCGCGTACAATGTCGCGAGGTGACGTGAGGGGGACCAAGATTTGTCATGACAAAACTCCGTGGAACTCCTGCAAGTCTCTTCCCAAAAGAGGCAACTGGACCTTGACGTTTTTAATGGGGCGAAAAGCGAGACATGTTGGTTCGAGTCGGTTCTCGAAGCCGGGTTCTGCACATACATACATACCTTGGAAGTCGTAGTTGGATTTAGGAGACAAACTGATTATTGAGGGCGTCGAGTAGTTCCTAGATGAGGCTGATGCTGATGCTGATGTAATTTTTGCTTCTTGATCGAAGGGTTGGTTGAAACCGGTGAAATGGGCCGCGGCATTTGCCACCACGTCGTATATAGCATGCGCATTTTCATAGAATATTTAACAGAGATGAATAATAAGTAAAAGAAAGTAACTTATGAAAAGGTATATCATCAAACGTCCGACTTGTTGGCTTCCAAATAATTTGATCCCTCCATTCGCTTGCAGTTTCCTCAGATAACCCAGCAGATAACCGACAAACATATTCCAATTCCAGCACACTATAACAGAAAAGAACGCCATCTCTCATTGTCTCCTCATTTTCGCCCCTTGACTCCCAAAAAAACAAATTCTCAAACAGTCGTCGATCCCATCAAGACCGTACCAGGCGCAGGCCCAACATCGACGTGATTCGGCGTGGGCCTCCCCTCCTTGGCGTCGCTCCTCGCGGTGGGAGGACGGCCGAGGTCTGCCACCACGTCGCGGACTCGCTGTCGCATGCCCCTCCGCTGCTTCTGGACGGGGTCATTGGGGAGCGTCTTGGTCTCGGTGATGATGGCTTCGACCTTTGCTGGCTGTGCGTCCTTGGAGGTGGAGAAGACGGTCGAGCCCGAGAGGGTGGAGGCGGCGTCGGAGCTTGTGGAGGGACGATGATCCATGGTTTTTTTTTTCTCTTTCTTTCTTTGTGTGGGTGATGACTTGTGCACGTTTGTGTCGTTGAAAATGGAACAATAGTCGAGGTTCACTTGGAACGGATGATGATGATGGAGATTCAAATTTCGAGTGCGTGATATTAATCAATGTCGTTGTCGAGGGAAACACGGGGGGTGGGAAGGTGGCGCCGCCCTTTTTGTATGCCCGTCTCTCGGGAAAGAGGTAGGTAGGTACCTTCCTTAGGTACTGTACCTCCTGCCTGCACTTTGGAGGGCAAGCCAGGGTCTTAAAAGGTTGTTAGTACCCCGCGCTGGCTGAGGTGCTCATAGCGCAATCCAATCCCACCAAACATCTTCAGCCCTGTGTGAAATGACCTGATGATATTCATCTTTTTTATTATCATCTTGACGACTTCCATAAGGCCAAGAGGCCAAGACGGGTATCGCAATTTGCTCAGGGACGCCTTCATCTTGGCGATTGCCAACGCCAGTACACGCTGCGTCTTGTTGACACTGTCCCTAGCTCTAACTGATAATGCACCCTTGCCCGCCAGTGAAGCCATTGATAACCAGCTCTGACCCAGCCGCACTTGATGCAACCCTCCCCAACCCAACCGGAAAGGAACCCAACTGCTGCACCCAATTACTACCCAGATAGGGAGTAGTCAGTATAACCGAACATGATTCGTAAAAACTTCCAAGTGGACCTACTAAGCTAAGGATTTAAGCCTATTCACGTTTCGTCTACCGGCACTACCAATACCATGGTACCAAACACACCGGCGATCAGTAACTTCAGGTTGCTCTCGAGAATACATAAACTTGTTCATTAGTTGGGCTATAAAATACATCATCTTGGCCAACCTAACGCTTTCCAGCGCCAACTCGAGCACCGACTATCATCAAGATCCTCTGCCCAGCACCATGATTCGCCCTATAATATAGCAGTGATAAACCCAGACGCCGAAACTCCTAGCCATCCATACCTCCAGCCCCAATCCAATTCGAACCCACGGTTTATCGTCGTGCGGGTGCCCAATAAGATTATACACAGGCCGTGAAACAAGACAAACGAGAAATGCTAACATGTTAATGTGCTGCTCCGCCCTTGACGAACCGTTCCGAAACCTCTACCCTCTTGTTTCCGAGGTCAACAATCTTGCCCACCAGCTTATCCGCATTGTCCATCTCGACAATGTCGTCGGCGCCTCCGAGGCTCACCCCGTTGACCATAATGTTGGGGACGGTCCTTCGTCCTGTAGTCTCGAGCAACTGATCTTGTAGAGCTTGGCCCTGAGGGTGGATGTCAAGCTCAACCACGTACGGCTCGGGTGTAATGGCGTATTTCTCAAGCAAAAGGCCCTTGGCTCTCTTCGAGTAGGGGCAGTAAGACTTGGAGAAGATGATCACTGGGTTACAGTTAGTCAAGCTCAGGCCTTTGTTGTATATCCAATATCCACTTACCAGGCGACTTCTTGAGAATAGAGTCGAGCTCATCTCGCGCCTCAAGCTGCTCCTTGGTCTTGGTCTCAGTCTCTGGCTGCTTCTCCTTGGAAGCAGCACCACCAACAACATCTTTGCCCCCGCTGGCAGGCTTGGCGACCTTGTCCTTGTCCTGACCCTCTGCTGAGCTTCCAACACCGACAACGTTGCGCGGGGGGTCGGGTCGCAGTCCGCCCTTCTCGTTGGCCTTGTCCTTGGCCTCCAGCTCGGCTGCCTTCAAACGCTCCTGCATCTGGACGGCCATCTCCTTATCGTCCTCGTCAACATCGCCATCTCCATCCTTATCGGCGGGTATATGCCCAGCCTTTTGCCCCGTTTGAGAGTCCACCACGGCCTGCCCAGGCGGCGAGTCCCCGCCCATTGCATGCTGCGTCTTCTTGATAAACTCGTGGTTGCCGTATGCCTCGGCATCGCGGTGCGAGTCGAAGCCAGAGGTGTAGAAGAGGATAAAGATAAAGGTTCCCAGGGTCGCCAGGATCAGCAGGCGCACTCGGCGTGGAGAAGGCATGATGGGAAGCGGGAGGGCGATGGCGAGACCAGGGTGGATGCGCTAGGGAGCTTTGGTGGGTGGTTTTCGGAGCGTCGCGTGAGGCCGTGCAGGATCAATTCGACATTCGAGCCGTCAAGGAGCGTTGGGTGAGAGCGAAAGGAAGGTTGACAGCGCGACAAGGAGTAGTCGGCTAGTTCATCAGAGTCTGGTAGAAGAAGGCGACGTGGTCGTGAGGGAGAAGGAGAGGGAGAGAGAGGGATACGAGAGACAGGCCAGAAAGGGAGACGTGATCATAGCTCCCCCAGACCGTGTCCAACCCGACGGGTTTAATTGGGGCCTTGAGCCAATCATGGCGCGTCGTTGATATAGACTGTGCGCACAGTGACATGAACTGTGCAACCGAGCTTAGAAGCTCTAGACTGGATGTTGGATGATTAACATGATGAAACTTGTATGTTGTAATTAGATAGATATCGATAGAAAGGGTATTGACAAAGTAAATGTTCCAGTTGCGCCTAAAATCATCCCGATTAACCCCCACTGAACCGAACCTTTCCTGAGTCCATCAACCATTTTGCCCCTACAACAGTCCCTACTTCCCAGGTTAATAATAGTTTCGTGTATTTTGGAAATAGATCACTTACTAATGACCTCTCACAATGTCACAGTCTCATCCGCAAAGCGAGCTTGGACTCTTTCAATGTCATCAACTTCGGGCACATTCGTATCCCGCGCCCGGGCACTCTCGCTAGGTGCTTGAGCAGCCTCAAACAAGACATGAGGCGAGCCGTGAGAAGAGCGGGATCTCAAATGTTGGTGGATATGTGTGTGCCTAGCGTGTAGGCTCCGATGGTTGTGGTTATGCATGGCTGGTGCAGCCTGAAGCCCGAGGGCCCAAAAGAAAAAGGCAAGGAAGATGGAGAGTCTGAGGGAAAGCATCTTGTCTGAGATAGTTGCTCGAGAGTAAATTGAGGATTGTAGTGGCTTGTTTGGATTGATGCCGCTTCTGTTCTTGTCGATGACTCCGAAAGCTGAAATGGGACTTGTTGCTTTATATGCCTTCAGCCTCCAGCCGCTCCCTTTCCTGCATCAGGACCATGACGACAACTAGATCATTCGCGTTAAGCCCATAGTCACTCCTTGCTTTCTGCAATAAGCCTTTAGGATGTCACTCGTGACCCTCCAGAGCAGGAATTCGAAGGGTCCTGAGCCGCGCCGAGACATCACGTCTCTCCCTCTGCTTTCGACAGAGGGCACCATCTTTACCCGAACCAGCCCCTGCGGCCAATGCACCAGCAAACAAGGCGGATCAGGTGGTCCGAGAGCGCCCTGCTCCCGGGAGGATGGTATGTAAAGTTAGACTATCGACGTTTGGCAATGTCTCATTCTGATGTCACCCGTAGGCCTGGTTGTTGAAAACGTCCTCAACGTCGGGCGACCCTCATTCAAAGGGAAGGCTGGTGGTTTTGAAACATTCCCAATATTCGCAGTATAGCACTCACTACCCTAGGCCTCCTATTACACGATAGTAGCTGTACAGGGTCATCGAACCTTGGAACAATCTTCCCCTTGTGAGAAATTATTGATCTTGTTCTCCCTCTGAAGCTCACTTACAAGGCAGCTGTTGAAGGATCATTACTCAGCTGGCTGTGGAGCCAATCAAAAGTTGCCCAAGTTCTCTATGCGACCTCCACGGTGGCACTTTGAAGTTGCCAAGTTGCAAATCCACCAGTACAATTCTAGCGACTTCGATTCATGGGCAAAAATAAGTGTCCTCTTTAAAACGATTGACTCATAATCATCAACTTTTTTGTATTATTTAAAACATATTTTCTCAAGTAGATACCCATCTTGAATCTTTAATTCTGCATCTTCAAACGACGGGCCGATTTTACCAAAGCCATTTACGCCCCGTTTTCCGCCCTCCAACCTCCCGTCTCCTTCTCCTTCAACTGAAGGGTTTACCACCACTTCACACCCTGGTCTCACTCATTGGACACGCTTCAACACCTTCACCCATCCCGCTCCCTAGAGATTCGGGTGCTCAGACATCTACATCGTCAAGATGACACCCTTCAGGGTAAAATCTCTACCACTTGCCCTCGCCCTGATATTCGGCATCCTCACTTGCATCCTCGCCGCACCAACAGTCGCCTCAAAACCATCTCCCTCGGCAGATGTTGACCTCATCTGCCACACCGACAACCCCCAGGACTGTTACCCGCGGGTGTTCCAACCCACAGATGAATTCCAGATCGTCCACGATGATCAGGAACTTCCCCATGGACTCCATGTCCGTTTGAACATGTCGACTGGCAAGAAGGAAGCCAAGATCAATGTACCTGATGAGAGCGACCCGGCACTGGAAGGTCTACCTGTTGACCAGGCCGTTCTTGTCGTTGACCCAGAGCAACCGGAGACTCCCCAGATCCCCAAAGGTGCCCCCGCGTATGATGCCGTCGGAAAGATTAAGGAACCAGAGGGCGACTACGAGGGCAAGCCTTTCTTTGAAGCCTTGAAGCTATTGAGGAGCGGTGTCACCGACGGCGGAAAGGAATTCGACGATGCCCTCGCAGGAATGGAGGAGCTTTCTCACGACATCTACTACGGCCTCAAGGTCACCGAGGAGCCGGCAGTTCTGAAGTCGCTGTTTTGCATCATGGTTGACCGTGATGTCCCATTTACACAGGGTGTCACTCCTCGAGACCAGCAAGCAGCCGCCATCCTCGGGAGCGCACTGCAAAACAACGCGGCTGCATTGAAGGAGGTCATTAAGGAATGGCCACACCTCATGGAGACGATCTGCCCCAAGACCAATAAGCCCTTGAGGGAAGGCTTTTACTCGACCTTTATCCCCAACGACGTCCCATCCCCAACCAACAACAAGATCCTGGCGTCCAAGGTCAAGGCTAGAGTCGGAGCCATCAATGGTCTCCTCAAGAGCGACCTGATTCGAGAAGACTTTCTCAACAACGACGGCATGCGGAGGCTTCTCGAGCTCCTCACTGTGGACATCAAGGAGTGGGCCCCGGCGCACCGCAAGGTCGGCCAGCTGGTCCTGGACACATTCCTCGATGAGGACATGGGCGCCAAGCTGGGCCAGTGGCCTCGGACGGCCCGCGCCACCGACGCCGAGTGCAGGGTGCGCGAGACGCAGACCGAGGAGGGGTGCTGGGATTATCATGTGGCGAGGATCCTGAAGGCGAACAAGAGGGACAGTAGCCATTGGAGTCGGGATTTGAATGACCGACTTGCTGCATTGCGGAAGGATGGAAAGATTCCTCCTCGAGTTGAACTATAAAGTATCGTTTGAGTAAATACGATTAAATGAATTAAAAAAATATGCGTGCTCAAAGACTTGTAATTTTGTTTCCTCGTGATTCTATCAAGAAACTCATGATACCCATTTTTGGTGTTGAGGCGGCTAATTGATTGCCTAGTGCGTAAATAATTTCACGGGTTGAATTCTTCACTTTACACTCACAACACCATTCCTAACAAGGCAATCTTTCATCCCATGTTTGATTAAGACTGCCTCATAACCAAATCTTAAGGGATAAAATGCAAGAATCGCCACCCTTTGAGGTCAAGCGCCATCTCAAAGGCCGCTGCCTCATCGCTAGCAAATCCTTTGCTCCAGGCGACACGATCCTCACCTTCACGCCCACCATCCTCATTCCCTCACTTTCCCATGCTGGAACCGTCTGCAGTCACTGCTTCAAGCCCGGCGAGCACCGCAGCTGCTCTCGCTGTCACGCTGTCGCCTACTGCGACGCCTCGTGCCAGTCAGCGGCCTGGAAGGCCATCCACTCGAAAGAGTGCAAGGTGCTGCGCAAGGTTGCTGAACAGGGCCGACCAGGTCTTCCGACGCCGGTGAGGGCTGTTGTCCAGGCCTTGGTTAAGGCCGAGGTTGGCGCTGCGCTTGAGGATTTGGAGGGAAATGACTTGTGCTGGAGAGGGAGTGAGAAGTGGGCGGATATGGAGATGATGGCCATGGGCGCAAGTGCGTTTGCTGGCCTGGGGACGGCACAAGAGGCGGTTAAAAAGGCCTTGAGTCTTCTATGCAAGGTATGGAATGCAGCACTGTGAGATTGTTGGTGTATATGCTAACAAAGCGAGGCAGATCCAAACCAATGCGTTTCATAGATACGATGCGGACCTTGGTCAAGTTGGCATCTTTCTAGAACCAAGGCTTGCCATGGCAAACCACTCATGCATTCCAAATGCCACAGTGCAGTTTGTGGGAAGGAGAGCCATTCTTAGGGCAGAGAGACCAATCAAACTTGACGAGGAGATTGAGATCTCTTATACAGGTCTGTTCCCATCCTGCTGGCATCCAAAGAGTCGATTAACGGTTTCTCAGACTACAACTACCCCCTATCCAAACGAAAGGAAACGCTCGCTCCGTACTTTTTCACCTGCGAATGTCCTCGCTGTAGGCAAGACCTAATCAACTATCAAGTGTGCGCCCAATCTCCCGTCATCGACATGAACCGCCAGGGTCTCGTCTCGGACCTCTCAAAGCTACGTGAGCACCCAGCAGGTGTAGACTGGCACAAGGCGGCGATGGGGAGAGAATACAGCGAGAAGCTAGTCGACCTTGTCGATTCAAAGGAAACTTCTGGTTCGCTGGAGGAGCGCCGTGCAGTTCTACAAACCTGGTATCAGAAATGCCGAGGGCTGATTTCTGAAGACATGTGGGCGGTATCACCTCTACCTCAGCTCTTGACCGAGATATCGATTCTATACGCCGAGGAGGGAAACTTTGTGTACGCCTTGGCAACAGCGTGCCATATCGCTACGGCTTGCGATCCTTATCGACATGTGGCGCCGTTTCACCCAGTCCGTATAAAGGGTCTCTTCCTCGTCGCAAAGCTTCTAGCCAACACGGCAGCCGACACAACCTCCCTGGGCAACTCACCGACTGTTGCAGCAAGGGGAGGCCTTAACCAGCGAGCATTGCAGACCCTCCAGGACATTGATCAAGTATCGTTGTGTCAGATGCTTCTCATCATGGTGCTCAAGTCAATCCCAGCAGAGTACGTCCAAGAGTGGGAGCTCTCCATTTCGGCAAAACAGATGCTGGATGAAATCAGGCAGTTGCCAGGCAGAGGTCAAGAGCAGTCCTTGATCAGCCTATGGGAAGAGGATCCTGAACATGACCAGGCGCAGGCGTTCTACAAGTACGCTGTGTTGAAGCAAGTTGATGCTCTATCAGGCCTGGGGTTAGAAATGCTCAAGATGGACTTTGGTCGATGAGCCTAAATAGGTAGCATAGAAAGATCGGGGTTCTAACAGCACACACCCTAATGGGTTCCTATTCATTGCTCGTTTTAAACAATTGAATGTGATATCGCGTTAACTGCCGAAACGCGTAAAGTAGGTCGCGAACTATCACGACAAAGACCCCACGTGATTGGTCGATCTTGCATTGGCTTATCTTATCAGAGCTCACCCGTCCCCACATTCCCTTCTAAAAATCGAGTTCGCAAAAAGTACGTACCTCTGTTCGCATGGAAATCTCAGCTGCACTCCAAGCTTAGTAGCTTTCCTCCCTCTGACAACATCTTCTTCACGATCCCAATCCAAGCGGCGCGTTCTTTTCGCGCTCGCATAAATCCAACATGGGTAAGAAAACGAGGAGAAAGTCCAACCGACCCATCAACAAAGCTCTTACCGCCGCCCTAGGAGCCGAACCTGACCTCGAACCCGGTCAACAGGCATCCTCCGCCGAGTCTCACGATGCGACCCAGCAGCTGGAGAAGCCCAATGACGCCGGAGCTGTAGCGCCGGCTCTCGACAAGGAGACCCCGACCCAGAGCGACGGGAGCCTCAAGCGCGCGACGCCCCATGACGCCGACGACGAGGATGGAGGGTGGCAGGTTGTTTCGCGAGCAAACAAGAAGCTCAAGAAGATCCCCAAGCCCGGAAAGAACTATCCCACCATTGCGTTCTCGCCCAACGCCCGACTCCAGTCCAAGATCAACATCTCGCAGCTACGAGACCTGGTAACATATATCTTTGCCGACGGTCCTGGCCCTCAGTGGATCGGCATCACCCACCGTCCTGCTTTTCGCAAGATCGTCGCCATTATGATACCCGGCCTTGAGGAGGCCATGTTCAAGAATACGGTGGACTTTGCGACGTACAACGACGTCACAAGAGGAGAGGTTTCCAACGGCTCATCACCCGACGACTACTATCCTAGGGTGCTAAAGAAGGAACGTTTACCAGAGGTGCTGCAGCCATTTGCAGACATGTTCACACATCTGTGGCCCGTCAAGACGCCAGGCGACGACAAGCATGGGAAGATGCACTCGCCAATGGCTGCTTTTCTGACAACGCCCATCCCCAAGGACAAGGTCAACAAGAAGGGCGTCAAGCCCGCTTCGGAGCCCCAAGGATGGAAGAACCAGAGGACCCGCATCACAGAGTTCCTCTGTACCGCCGATGATCTAAGTGACAACGGCTACCTAGTTCATCCAGCTTTGCTACCAGAGGGCGTCGCCAGGGATCAGTTTGTTGCCCCCGAAGGCTGGGTGGTGACCAAGGTGAACAAACTCGAGGACGGGGAAGTCCCCGAGGATGAGGTCCAGCAGGGCAGCATCACGGCGGGCCGAGAAGTCTTGGCTCTCGACTGCGAGATGTGCATGACTGGCGAGAACGAGTTCTCCCTGACGCGTATCAGCATAGTCAACTGGACCGGCGACGTGGTGCTTGATGAACTGGTCAAGCCCGACAAGCCCATTACTGACTACGTCACCCAGTTCTCAGGCATCACAGAAGAGATGCTTGCGCCTGTAACAACCACTCTGCGCGATATTCAGGAGAAGCTCCTGGAGATTCTACACCCTCGCACAATCTTGGTCGGCCATTCCTTGGAGTCTGACACCAAGGCCCTCCAGATTTCTCACCCGTTCATCGTTGACACCTCCATCATCTTCCCCCACCCTCGTGGACCTCCTCTCAAGTCTTCCCTCAAGTGGCTTGCTCAAAAATACTTGTCCAAGGAGATTCAAAAGGGCGGTGCCAGCGGCCACGACAGCATTGAGGACGCCAAGACGTGTCTCGACCTGGTCAAGCAAAAGTGCGAAAAGGGCAAGACCTGGGGCACATCGGACGCCCAAGGCGAGAACCTCTTCCGCAGGCTAGCGCGAGCAGGCACCGCGTACAAGGCTCAGGGGGGGGACGCCGGTGGGATAGAGGTTGGCAAGACGAGCGCTGCCGTGGACTGGGGCGACCCGTCCAAGAGCGCCGGAAACGGTGCGACACATCAACTCGGCTGCAGGAACGACGAGGATGTGACCAACAACGTCATCCGCGCCGTCAAGGGAGACGAAGACGGACTCGAGATTCGCGGTGGAGGTGTCGACTTTGTATGGGCCAGGATGCGTGAGCTCGAGGCCCTCCAGGGCTGGTGGAACCGTAACCGCATCGACAACCCCAGCAGCGATGGAGGTCCACCACAGGATGGAGGCGACGATGCATCATCATCAGCTTCGTCCAAGTCCCAGTTGGAGCAAGCCCTCGGCCGCCTCACGGAGCGTCTTGGCCGCATCTACGAGGCGCTCCCCCCTTGCACCGCCTTCATGCTGTACAGCGGCTCGGGCGACCCGCGAGAGATGTCCCGGCTGCAGAAGATGCAGTCGCAGTGGCGCAAGGAGTACAACACGCCCGGCAAGAAGTGGGACGAGCTGAGCGTCAAGTGGACCGACGTCGAGGAGCAAGCCCTCAAGGCAGCAGCTCGCAAGGCCCGGGCCGGCATCGGCTTTGTGAGTGTCAAGTGAAGTGAACGATTTTCAATGTCTGGGCATGTATTCTATCTAAATGGACGATCTATTATGTAGAGGCTACATACATGTAATGAAACAAAGGGACACGGTATAAGGAAAGGGGTACACGCATACATACATACACTTGATGTTTGTTTCGGTACAAAAAGTCCCTCCCTCTATAGAGACGAATGAAAAGTGCAGAATGAAAGCAGCTCTACCCATGACAGATTACAAGGCATATCATTACTACTTCTCATGAGAATTCAACCAAACGAGCCGATTTTTGTCCCTCCCGTCTCTAATCTCGAAGATGGGGAACATGAACAAACTCTCACAGGAACGAAAAAAAAGACAGCAACAGCATCAATATATATGCCACACACCGCCCAATTTCTCTTTCCGATACCGTCTTGCCACACACACAAAAAGAAGAAGAAAAGCATTCCATGTGCGTGCTACAACCCTTTACCCCCCCTTCCGCCTCGCCCTCCATTTGTGCGTTTCCCATCCTTGCCCCCCGTTATTTCCCTATGGCCCGAGTATTTTTTGTTACGCCAACGCTAGTATGGACATTCTCAAAAATGACATTTCCCAAAAGAAGAGACAAAGGAAAAAAAGGGGAAGAACTAATAAAAAACAAAAGACAAGAGTGATGGAACCTCAATCGACAAGATGATGAACCGATAAAACGCCTGCTTGTTCGCTATACTTTCATGGCCCGGGTTCCTCCCGAGATTGATTTCTGTGCCGTCGTCTCCCAAAGCGAGAACGACCGAGTCCAAGGTGCTTGTGCTTGTGCACCTTGTTCTATAACATGGATGGATTACATTGTAGTTTGACCTCCTCCGAATCATAAAGAAATATTAAGGTGTAGGTAGGTAGTCCCATAATGGGAGTCTTGTGAGGTCTTGTGGTAAGAGTGTGTTGTGTAGTGTAGCGAGGGTCGTATTTAAGTAAAAGGGCCGTGGCCATGTAAGAAGGAACATGCATCAGGTCCTAGGTCTTCGTGGAACTTCATCAACTAGTTCTGCCGAGCTACCGAGGAGATCAACATCGCGGTGCAACGGGTCGACTCGGCTGACACCGTGTTGTGATACCACTCCAAAGCTGGCTGGTCGCTCATCGCGCCCTCCGTGGAGATCAATCTGAGAGAATTCGCCAGGGAACTCTATCGACGAGTTGGACGAGAGTCGCTTCTGAGAGTTGGTGCGCTCGAACGGTAGTCTTGATGATGCAGACAACGTTGCCCGGTGATGGCTCGAAGTACGGCTTACTGCGTCGAGATCTCGCATCTGAGAGTCAAAGGATAGTGTCGAGCCAGGCATGTCGATATTGAGAGATGGTGCCCGGCTGTGGTCACTTCCTCCAAAGTGGCCAGATGCTCTCTTGGAGCTCTTTCGGGGAATCTCCGGGGCGTCATGTTCAAGAGCCTCGCGAAGTGCAATGTGCTGTGGTTTCTTAGACAACACCTTGCTCGGCTCCCTTGGGAATCCGTCACCATCGTTGCTCAAAGTCCGTCGAGGTCGCTCCAAGACGGGGCTCTCTGGCTCTGAATCTTGAGGATCACCGTTGTCATCTAGCAGGTCACCCTCTTGATGTCTGCCAGGGGAGCGCCTTGGCTGGGGCTCGTCATCGTCATCCGAGTCAATAGGTCCGTTCCGCAGCACCCCCATAGCCACAGGGATGCCCTCGGGTGGTGATTCACCACCGTTCCTGGCCATCATCGCCGGCGGCATTCGTGAACTTCTCACAACCTCGAATCCCTTACCCTTCTCCTTTGTCTTGCCACCAAACAGGCCTCTGAACCATCCTGAGGCAGTAGCCACGGGACCCGTTGGGTCAGCGGGTCCGGTTCCGAGCTTCCGGCCCGGGCCATCCGAGTTCAGGGCCGGTCCACGGACACCGTAGTAAAAGTCCACCTCACGGGTCGCGTAATCTGGGCGGTTCGGTGGGAAGCTAAGCTGAGAATATCCCGCAGCAGGGGGCACAGCTGGAGTTGCACCCCGAGAGATCTCCGCGCCGATATCTGCGGGATCACCCAGAGCACCACCTGAGCCAGGTGGTTTGGTTTCTGCTGTCAAGGAATCGTTCGGCTTATCCGAGTGGATTGACTCGTTCATGGTCTGGCGACGACGAGGGGGTCGGTAATAGGGGTCGGCTGCGTCCATTGACTGTGAAGGATGATGACGGACCACACCGGGAGAAGGCAAAAAGGAAAATGTGCTGGTCTCTCCAGGTGTGTTTGGCATGTACGAGCTGCCACTGTCAACGTTTTGCGGCATAGCAGAGTAGACGTCGATGCTATCGAGTGCCGAGCTGCTCCGATGTCGAGGGATACCCATCATTCCACCCAGGCTTGCACCAGATTCGCTTCGAAGCCTTCCGCTCGGCATCACGTATCCTGACTTGCCACCATCGTCGGCGTCCAACATGGCTGCTGTCGACAATTGGCTTGCTCTTGACGGACCAGTATTACGGTGTGTGACCCGTCGGGACAGTTGTCGCATACCAAAGATCTTGGAGAGTCCACCACGGGTCAATCCTCGCACATCGTCCCCACCAGCACCGAGCATGCGAGCGACAACCTCAATCATGGTTTGCAGAGCGTTGAGGAAGAAGCCAAAGATCAGGGCCACACCGTGGATGGCCAGAATAACATAGCCAATCCATCCCTTCTCTCCCTCGGCTACACCCAGCGTGGGCACAAATGCCACCATGAGCAGGATGGAGATGAGTCGGAGCGAGCAGAAGAAGGTGTGGTACGCGTTCATCGATGTCGCACGCTGAAATGGGCGGAAGGCGTGGATCGAGAGGACATGGATGACCTCGCAGATGGCGAGAATAACCACCTGCGCAATGCCGCTAGGCTGTACCGCACCCACGGCAATGCCCCGTAGGAAAGTCATAAAGACGGGGATGAGAGCAAACGCCGCGGCCTCGTCAGAGTATGTGTTGTAGAGCGGCCCATATAGGAGGACGGTCGGTAGGTCATCGTACAGAACAGACTTTGGCCGTGTCTTGATAATAAGATAAAAGAGATAAGATGCAAATATGATGAGAAGAACGAGGGTGACGACAGCCAAAGCGATAGTGTAGACCGGGGAGCCGCTCGCAACGACAAGCTGAAAGCACGATATGGCGACAATAGGGAACAGGAAGTAGTTGAAGACGATGCGGACGACGTTGCCGACGGAAAAGGGGACATTCTTTGACCGGAGATCTTCCTCAGGGGTGTTGTTGATCTTTCGATATAGCCACTGGACGAGAAAGCCGGCCTGGATCAGAACCGTTACGCTTCCGATGCAGACAAAGAGCCAGACCATCATGCCAGCCCAGGCGTCTTTACCCTCCGACATGCCGACCAATTGCCCAAGCCTCTGCAGTCCGTAGGTCCCGTTAGTGACATAGATGCCGTCAACGACACTCTGCCATGCCGGTGCATTTGCAACGAAGCTTTGGTTGAACATGAGGGTCGACCACGCCATCTGACTGACGATTGGTTGGTAGAAGCCAGGGTAATCGAGGGTGAGGCCACCGGTCAGAGCAACGAACTGGATATACTGAAGACAATCGCCAAAACCCGGTGTGACCAGTCGAAGCAAGTCGGCGTCGCGGCCATAATTAGAGGTCCAGTGAAAGACGTCCGATGAGCCCCACGGACTGAAGATTGCCGCAAAGCAGATTGCGAATCCAGTGAAGAGCAAAATAACTAGAGGCAAAAACTTGAGAAGCCAAGAAAGACCACCCAGGTCTGGAGTTAGAGTAACGGTGGCGCATCCAATGTGAGTGGCCTTGCGGTCACCATCAATGATGAGCAGTGTCGAGGCAAGAGAGGAAAAAGCATAGGAGGCAGTCATATCGTGAGAAAGGTTCACCGAGGGAAGCTTGCCGCGGACATCACTATAGTTGCCAGTGATCAGCCAATAGCCCATATCAAGCCCCCAGGTCAATATTTGACCTAGATGAGCTGAATCAACGAACGGATAACCTACCTGTACTGGACCTCCCCGAAAACGGGAGGGAGTGGACAAGAGCCATTGACCAAGCCCTCGTCACAAAAATCCGCATTATCGTAGAATGGCCGATACGAGAGGAATTCCACCTTACGGATCAACGTGGTAGCCGTTGAAAACCCCTGTTCCGGAAGCTGAACAATCTTGCCATTCGTCTTGTTAGGATCTTTCCAGTAGGGATCATCAGCTGCAGGGAGTTCTCCAGTGGTTCGGGCTCCCGTGACATTCCCCCAAACGGTGACCTGGAGTTTGTGGCTATCGTTTTTAAGGTCGAAAAAAGCCTCCGCGTACAAAGGAACCCACTGCATCAAGGTCGGCTCATGGAAGCGGTACGAGTCGTCGAGGCAGTTGCTGACGGAAACCCTGACGGCGTAGGCGGAGGATATGTGAAAAGCGAAGAGGATTGCGATTATTAGGTTGGTGGAAAGCCGTGATATCGTGCCAAGTCGAGGGGGCCATGCCCTTTGTTGAGGATAGATCCGTGACATGATGGAGGAAGAAGAGGGCTGATGTGAAGGAGTCGAGGAGCCAGGAGAGCCCATGGTAGCGAGTGTGGTGGGCGCAAAGCCAGAAGGTGGACGCTTCGATAATGGTGCTACATGTCGCTTCCGGGGCAGGTCCTGGCTGAGGCCGCGATCGTAGGCGCGAGGGCGAGAATCCTGCGAGCAGTCGGGTAGGCGTTGAAGGGCCAGACCAGACGGCATAGCTCTTTCGAGGTTTGTCCCAGGTGCGGTGCTGAGATTAGTAGAGAGGATTGGGCTGCCAGAGGTGAGAAGAGGAAGCCCAGGCAAGGGGCGTGAAGCTGGAACACGAGCAAGGCGGGATCGGGATCGGGGGATCGGGGTGGCTCAGACGACGGTCATCTTGGTGTCGAGAAGGGAACCTGACCCGACGGGAGTTTGAGACCGAGGACAGCGCGCGGGGGGGGAAGATGGATATGATTGCAGCGAAGCGAACGACGTAATTCTCTCGACGAGGGGAAACGGTGTGGTCTAGATGGCGTGGGAAGATGTTTCGTAGAGTAGGGTACTGTAGGTGATGGAAGTTGGGTGTCGAATGGACTGAACGGCCGACAATACGGGAAGCGAGCGAGTGAGAGAAGAGAGTGTGAGAGAGAGAAAAAAAAGTGTCCAGCAAAGATAGGTAGGAAGCGACCAAGTTGGACCAACCGCAGCAAAGTGCGTGTGCTGTGCTGCGCTGTGCGGGTGTGTGCGTTGCGTGCGTTGTGTGTCAGTTCTGCGAGTGTGCCTTGATCCGCAGACCGTGATGGGGATTGAAAGGATCCATGGATTTTTGGGAGGGGGCGAGAGAAGACGAGGGATGGGGGGGTGTGTGAGGTGGGAGGTTGAAGATGGTAGGAAGTACCAGGTACATCTGGTGGTGTCAGAGGAATTCGCAGCGTCAGCACGGGGGAAATGGGGCTCCAGAACGGTGGGTGGGATAGGATGGGAGCTGGATGCGGCCGGGGGACGGCCTTCCATGCTTCACGAAACCCGCCCGCACTCCATCCTCCATGCTGAGCTGAGGTCAAGCAATAGCCTAGGACACGCTATAATTAAGCCGCAGGCGGCCCTGTGAGACCTATCCATAGGTATCCATCCCCCGGACTAGACGGCAGTGGATGGAACCCAGTAACAGTAAGCGTCGGGTACCTTAGGTAGGGGGTTCGTTCCATCTCGTACTGCGAACGGCCATGGTGGACGATCCCCCTGGGTTAAGATCTGCGGATTATGTGAGCTCGAAGCCTTGATGGTTCATTACGAGCTTCCAAAGTTCTTCGTCTATAATTCCCGAGGACCTTTTCATACCCCGTTTGCATAAAATTCCAGGGACGATGGTTTTTTGAGTAAAGAAGAAGAATAAGAAAGAAAAAGGGATTGGATCTTTGAGGTCTCGGTACCTTCCCGTCCTACCTCGACGTAGCACACAGTAAATAGCTTGGGGGCGTTGTGGCTGGGTTTGACGCTAAAGACTGAATGTCCTATCTTTATCTCAGGTCACCCTGATTCAAACAAATCCAACAGCTGCATTCCCTCCTCGATCCTTCTTTTTGAACAGAACAAACAGATGTCGTGTATATATCTGACTTGAATAAATAAAGGGTCCCCTTCCGTAATTATCTACATGCACAAAATCCTCCCTCCCGCATACGATGAAACTCTTCAACTTTTGGTTCTGTCAGATGTAAGAGTTGGCCCTGAGCCTCCCGTCCAGGCCTTTTTTTTTTTTAGCGCCAAAGGATGGAGGAGGGGATGGATGTACCAGGTACTTTGACCTGCATCTCTCGTAAAAGGATGAGATCCTGGAAAACGTTCCCACTGAAAGTCCGAGCGCTAGACCGCGACGGGCCTGTACGTCATGGCGTGCGGCTTGGATTTGTGCTGGCGCGAGCCTCCGAAAACTGTCGTCTCTTGCTCAAACGGGAAACGGCCGGTCTGTAACTGAGAAGAAGAATATGAAGGCGACGTTTTCGTTCATGTACTTGACGATGAGATGGTTGATTGCTATCCCCTATCAATCGCTTCCTTGGTGTCTTCTCGAGCATGTCAAAACTCATCTCATCTCCAAATTTCTTTTTTTTTTTTTTTTTTTTTTTTTCTTTTCC
>JABCKD010001047.1:0-53105 GCA_013186415.1 Fusarium sp. NRRL 66088 | reverse complement strand
CCACCCTCCCCTCAAGTGCGCCCATCTCAAGCCAGAAGCCAGGGCCGCCGGTCTTGTCTACCCTCTCTCTACCTTGCCTATCCTATCCTATTCTAATCCTGCCTATCCTATCTCTCTGCCCGTGTCCCACTTGCTCTCGCCGCGTCCATTTGCCTTCTTATTTGAACCTTCCCGCTGCCGTCACCAGAAAAACTCCCCTCCTTCTAACCTTTCTCGTTCCCGTTAGATGGCCACTCTGTCGCATACTCAAAGGCCCACGGATCACCAGTCTGCCTCTGATACCCTCGACCAAGCTGCTCCACGCTCCTCTCTCTCGCATCGGCCGCCTCCTCCAGTTCCCGTCGCTCCTCCTCCAGACGCTCCCTCGTCCGCCGCCGCCGTGGTAGCTCCGCCCGCGCCAGCCCACGTCACATCCTCCAACTACGGCCACCGTCATACCGTCTCCTCCGTCTCGAGGCTGAACAATCGGTCGTCCACCAGTATCTTCGCCTTGGCCGCCGCCGCCTTGGACCGCACCCAGAGTGCCATCGCTACCATCTCGGAGCCTTCCATACGGCCTCGACAGTCCAGCGGTGCCCTCTCGCGGCTCTCCCTGCTCACGAGCTCCTCTCCCTCGTCGGAACCCTCCAGCCCGGACAAGTATCACCGTCTGAGAAGCACCTCGAGCCAGTCTCTTCTGGCCGGTTCCAATTTGGACAGCAAACTCGCTCCCCAGGCCGCTCCGGCGAACAATCCGCCCTCACAGCCCTACTCGTCCACCGACCCGAACCACCCACTTCCAGTCAAGTCTCCCTCTACAGAAAACAAGATGCATCAAACATCTTCGCGCTTGCTGCGCATGACGGACGATGACCGGCCGTTCACAAAGGTACGTGCCCTCGCCCCACGATCTTGTCTCTCTTCCTGTCCTCTCTCTGGTGTCTCCGCTTGAACCGTTTTCCCCTCGTGTGGATGTGTAACGTTCTGTGCCGTGTCCAGTCCATGATTGCATCTCTCTGAAACGCTGCCTCTCCCGACAGCTACAAGCTACGGCATTGGCTAACATGGTTTCACAAATAGGACTTCAAGGATCTCTTTGCCACCCTGGTCGTCAGTCTGCTACCTCTCTCGGCTCACCGCGTCCGATTGACCAAGGTCGAGTACACCTTCCTGTCTGAGGATGCTATCAACAACCTCGGATCTCTCAAGTTCTCCCAGTCCAACCGCATGCCCGACCCCAAGGACCCCTCCCGCATTGTCACCACCACCACTACCACGACCTTCTCCATGGCCAAGGATATGGCCCGCTCTATCTGCCAACGTTTCCTCGAGGCCCGTTTTATCGAATCGGCCGACGGCAAGTACCAGCAGGTGTACACAATGAAGGGATCCGTCTGGCAGTTGACACCAAAGGGCATCACCGTCCTGGATCGATTTTGTGCCCGAAATGGCATCCAGCAGAAGCAGGTTTCGGAACTCGCTAACCTCGGATCGACCCAGCTGGTGCTGCTGGAGCGAGATTCTCAGACCGACAAGCTCCTCCACGATCAGGGCACTGTTGAGGTCATCTTCCGTCGCTTCGCCGGTGCTGAGGGCCGCAACGTCAAGCCCACTGTCAACGCCGCCGACTCAGACTCGTTGCATGATTACCGGGACGGTCTGACGGGTGTCAAGATGGCAGCCGAGCGCAAGGTCAATGGAAAGTCGTATCGTGACACATTCACGGGCAAGGCCACGACCGATTGGTTGATGGACTGCTCCACCATTGTCGACAAGCGGGAGACTGTCGAAGTCGCTACCCTCTTTGTCGAGTATGATTTGATGGAGCCTGTGGCCCAGGACCGCGCCTACATGTCCCAGAACCCCGGATGCAATGTCTTCCAGCCCACCAAGTACGCCATCTACCAGCTGTCGCAAAGAGGCAAGGACCTGGTCAGCGGTGCGGCCACGCGAGGACGAGCATCGGAGAGTGAAGGCGGTAACGCATCACAGCGAAACGGGATCACTCGAGACTCCAACACGCAGCGATTGGACAAGATCCTGAACGACCCTGCGCTCCGACTTCTCTTCCGCGAGCAGCTCCGCGACACTCACTGCGAGGAGAATCTGTCGTTCTACCAAGACGTTGACGAATTTGTGCGCAGCTGCAAGGCGGCGACACGGGCAGCTCAGAAGTCGCCCAACACCACAGCCATGGACAGCATCAAGGAGATTATGGCATCGGCATATGGTATCTACAATGCCTTCCTAGCTCCCGGATCACCATGCGAGCTCAATATCGACCACCAACTGCGCAACAACTTGGCGACACGGATGACCAAGGCTGTCGGGCAAGACGTGGCCATGATCGACACTCTCCAGGAGGTGACGTCTTTGTTCGAAGACGCCCAAAATGCCGTGTTCAAGCTGATGGCCAGTGTAAGTTTGGCTAACGCCAGCCCCCAAGCCCCCACGATGCCCGTTCTCGGACATGCCGACTGATACACGAAACAGGACTCGGTACCAAAATTCCTTCGCAGCCCCAAGTACGAGCAACAGCTGCGCAACTACGAGTTTGATCTGCTCGGCCGAGGTCCCGAACGGAGCCAGAGCAGATCAAACCGGAAGTAGGGGGCCGATGCTAGAGCTGGAGGCTCCGACTCCGATTCCGAAAGCCGACCCGACCAGACCAACCCTACTGTACGGACGGACCTACCTACCTAGAAGCTAAGGTAGCGATCGGGCGAGCGAGCGAATCCGACTAGAGGCCTGGGCCTCGGGGCTACAGGACCCTTGCGGGCACGACTCACCCATTCACACCATATGCCTCATTTCACGAGTCATTTGCATACAAACCATTGACTGATTTGGCTACCAAAGTGTTTGCCACTGTCGAAACGATACCACCTAGAGCCACCCCATCTCCTGCATCATCGGTGTTTTTTGGTTTTTTTTTTCTCGGTAATTTCTGCTCTATTGTTTTTTTTTTCTTCCCTCTCCAATGACCATCCGACAACGGTCCCTTTCTTCGGGCGCCTCCGACCACACCTCTCGGCCGCTTCCTAGCCTTCCAGACTACCGGTGCCGGACCCAGACCCAGCTTCTGCTGCGGTAGCTATATTGGTTCTATCGAGATTTTTTTTCGTTACTATTGTTCTGGAACCTTGGAGGCGCCCGCGGGTAGACGTTTCTGGTATAACGTGGCGGAAGAAGAATTACACGGCCGAACATGGAGTGGGCATGCACAATGCAAAGACTGATCGTCATGATGTAACGACGCATCCCGGCTTCTGCCAAAAAGGGTGATTGATCGAGTCAAGGACTTGATGAAGCCAAGTAAGCAGACAAAAAGAAAGGGGCCTTTACAGGCAAAAGGAGGATGGACGTGGACGCATTGACGACCAGACCAACGGCCGGGAATGCGATAACAGAACATGACGAGGGATGGATGGGACGGAAGCGCAAAAGAGACGTCCTTTCAAACAAAAAAAATTCAGCGGCATTTTATCTTTTTCTTCTTCTTCTTTCTCAATTCTTGTTGTTTTATTTGACCCTTTTTTCCCTACCATGTTACGGCTTTACGGGATCATGTTGAGAGGCCGAAAGTAATGCATTGCATTGGAAGGAGTCGGGTACACGGCGGGCCAGCGCTGAATACAATTGTACATAGAAAAAGAAACCTGGGCAGCCTCTTCTCGAGCTCTATCGAGAGAAGTATGGAAAGGAGGAAATGACAAAAATGAAGCCATCCTAGGTTGATGTGATGTGATATGATGTGTCTTGGTGCTCCAAGTTATGTGACCCGCTGACCTTTGGGTGAAAACCTGCGACTCAAGGGATAAGGATGCCAATCAAGACCTGGCCGAGTGACTATGAATCATGACTTGTCTTGGAACGCGGCAGTTGTTGGCATGGATGGATGGATGACCCGGACTATGGGTCAGGTAGAGAGAGTTGAACTGATCACGATTGGAATGCCCAGCGGACAAGTCCAAGAATGTTGTGTTTCCAAAGAACGAGAGAGAAAGAGAGAGAGGCTGAGAATGATTCAATAGCACGCGATACGCTACCAATAGGAGACTGAGGCTTGTTTCAAGATTGATGGCATGAACTGGGTGCTTCTATTGCTTGTTCCTGAGACCTTGGCAGACAGACATGTCGCCATGATCTAGGCTCTGAAGGTATCATCAAACTCAACATCTTCTATTATTAGACTAGAGGGGCATAAAGAACTAGGCAAAGTTTTTTACAGAATCTACACTAGTATCATCATAATTCCTTAATAGAATTTGATCTAATTTTATTCAGATCCCTAGATTCGGCATCTTCCTTAAAGTTAAGAGAATCTGGAGAAGGAGGCCTTGATTGCGTGATTGGTCGGATCGCGAGGACGACAACTCATTCATCATCCCTTGGGCAAACCGGGATAATTATACCCACTATATAATATTGAAGAGAGCCATAAGAAAAGAAAACAAGAGATAAGAATAAATATTACACGTCTTAAAGATAACTAACTGTTATGAATATGATGATGAGCAAGCCACGTTAAAGTTCAATCTCGTACCTGCATTACTCCTCGCATAAAAGGCTGAACAAAACAAACCAATGCAAGTAAAAAAGGCTTTGTTTAGGGTAGACACAACACGAGTCGAAACGGCCTTTTTTTTTTTTTTTCCTTTCTACTTATTATTATTCCAAGACATGTCGAAAAGTCCCCCCCCCCCCCCGTTCCCTTCAAGGGAGAAAAGGTCTCAGCCAACCAACCACCCAGCTATGACCCGATTGCTGAAAAGAAATCTCTCCTTCTTGGCGATTTGAGAGGGCTTGTTGGTCAAGTTTCAAGCCCTTTGTGATGTTGATTGTGATACTCTCTGCAGTGTGTTCAATAATTGCGACATACGCCACCAGGAAACAAGAGAGACATGGGTTACGCAATACCATCTTGATAGTTTTTTATTTTTTTTCCCCTTCTTGTTCTTGTCAATTGTAAAGGTGGTTGGGGGGGAAAGGGAGAGAGCTGTATTCCCTCACGAGGTTCGGTCAAATACAATTCGGGTCTCGGCTCATGTCCAGACTTCATAGTGTAATACTCGAAGGAATGCTTTTGTTGTTTTTACTCTTGAAAAAGAAAGATTTCTACAGTAGAGTAGACTTAACTTCTCTTTTCACCTGCCAATGTCTCACAATTTGCCCTCCCTTGAATTGGTGGCCTCATCTCCCCCCCCCCTTCCCTTGCGTCCTGGAATGATACGAAAGACCCATCGTGATACATAACATACGCTTGTTTATTATTCTTTGGGTGAACGGGATTGGCTGCGAGACTTTGTCTCAGCCCTCAGGGGCAGGAGGAGAAAGGGAGAGAGAGACGAGAGCCAAGGAAGTGCTCATCTCCCATTGAGGACATGCCGAGCTGAGTCCCTCTCGATTCAGAGATAAAAGAGGCCATCTTCGACGCCCAGAAACCAAAAATCTTTCTTTCCTCACCATCCTCATCATCATCTCAAGCATCTTTCCGTCCCTTTGAGCCTCTTCGGTTTCAATCCCACACTCGTTCAAACAAACTCCTCGCCCAAGTCACTCGCTTTTGACCAGCTACCTTCCTTTTTCCTTGCAAAGCATCTTGCCTTTTGCACTTCTTTCGAAACACCTCCTTTTTTCTTCTTCAAAGAAACCAAAACCAAACAACCTTCAAAATGTACGCCCAGAACGCCGCTGTCGTCCTTGCCCTTGCTGGCCTCGCCGCTGCCCAGACCACCACCACTCCCGGTCCTGTTGTTCCCGTTCCCACCGGCTCTTCCAACGGTACCATTACCGTTACCAAGGTGTACGATGTCTACACCACCTACTGCCCCGGCCCCACCAGCTTCGTGATTGGCGGCAAGGACTACATCGTCACTGAGCCTTGCACTCTCACCATCACCGACTGCCCCTGCACCGTCGTCGAGACTCACGCTCCCACCTGGATCCCTCAGCCTCCCCCCGTCGTTCCCGGCTGCCCTGGTGGTGACCACTGTGTTGAGCACCCCAAGCACCCCGGCTACCCCGGTGTTCCTCAGAAGCCCGGAAAGCCTGTCCCTGGCCACCCCCACGCTCCCGGATGTGAGGGTGAGGACTGCATCGAGTACCCCGAGAAGCCTGGCAAGCCAGTCACCCCTGAGCACCCAGGAAAGCCCGTCACTCCTGACCACCCCGGAAAGCCCGTTACCCCTGCCAAGCCCGTCGTCCCTGAGCAGCCCGTCAAGTCTGGAGTTCCTGCTTGTGAAGGTGAGCACTGCACCACGACTGGCGACAACACCAAGACCGGCGACAACACCAAGGGCTCGACCCCCAAGACTAGCGATACCGCTTGTGAGGGTGACGACTGCGCTCCCGTTATCGTTAACGGTGCTGGTGCCATCCAGCTCAGCCTCGGTCTCGCTGCCGTCTTCGGTCTCCTTGCTCTGTAAGCTCTTCAACTCAAGACAACCACCATTGAGCTCCAAGAGCGTGGAGCAGCTGTTCAGATGGCACGAGAAAAGCATTTTTTGCCTGTCCGCCCCTGATTGCATCTGACGACCAAACACGCCACGATTCATCACGAGCGCGCAACGACACTTCTTTCTTCGATTCTTTTTTTCTTCTTCATCCTCTTAGAGGAGTAATGATCACTTGGTAGTTTTTGTGGGATTTTCTGCACTCGCATTTAGACCGTGAAGGAGAGGGGAGCTTATTTTCGCCAGCCTCTCTTCTCAGCTTTGGGAAGAGGGAGGGAGGAAGAGAGACCATCTATTCCGGGGGTTTGGGAGTTGCTCTCCTGAGTTGGCTCTCTTTCCTGGTTTCGCTATCAGGCAAGGGGGTGATGCAAGGGAGAAGGGGTTTTCTCTGTCTTGGTTTCTTGGTAGAAGGGGGGAAAGGGGAGATTCGGAAGGCATTTGCATTGCTAGGAGATGATTTGTATCGTTCTTGTAGATACGCAAGGTACCTGACGCAATTTTATCATATGCCCTTAAAAAGATGCCTCGAGGTTCCGTGCATAGTTGACGTGAACCATCCATTCCTGATCCTTGCAGTTGCCCATTCTTGATTGTTTAGTCCAAACGAACACATCAACAACTCCAGCCTGAACGCCAGTCACCAACTAAAACAGTTCTTCAACAGGTCGTGATCATGATTTTTCGTATTGTTGATAGGGGTAGCCCTGTTTAGTGTCATCCAACTCGGAATGCCTCTGGTCTTGTGGATAAGGGTTTTGCGTGGAGAACCCGAAATGATGTTGAGAGTTGCTGTTGCTGTTGCTGTGATACGCAGCGTTAGGGTAACTGAGCACTGGCTGATCTGCTCCCATCCCTAGAGGCTGCATCGGCGGGCTGATAGTACCGTTCCTCTGGTGATAATAGTCACCCACACTCGAGGAGCGCGAGTGGCTTTCATAGGCGAGGTTCGAGCCCATCTTATGCGGGTGAGGGCCGATACCTGGAGGGAGGAGAGGGCCCAAAGGCGCCATTCCTGAGGATTCGGAGCCCGTGGGGGTTGGCGATTGAAGGCTTCCAGGAGAGTCGGTCCTGACGCTTTGGGTCGACTGGTTGACCGATACCATGTGAGCCTTTGCGGCAAGCTTGTCGACCAGTGATCCATGTGACTTCTTGAGCGTCTTCTTGACAAATCCTGCCATAAGCATGTTACACCGCAAGTCGATGTCCTCACGGAGGTAGAGTCCTGTCATGGGTGCGCCGAGGCCTAGCTCGACGGGCTGCGGAGGCTCCCCTGGCATGGAGCCGCCAATAGACCAGCGGTCACGGATGTCGAGCCCCATGGGTGCGTAGCAATGAGTTTGAAGGCCTTCAGGGAGGTCATAGAAGGCGCATGTGTACGACACCTGACCAGAAACGACACCGCCAGGGAGGTAGTCGATGCGGTCGGTGAGAGAGTACCATACACACCGCTGCTCCTCGGCCGAAGCGTGTGGCGGAGGGGGGATTGGATGGCGCTCCTTAATGAGAGGGTTGAGGTCGATCATCTCAAGGTGGTCATGGAGGAAGTCGATAACGACTTGGCGGGTGATGCTCGAGGGCAAGGGCGTGATTGTGGTGAATGTATGCCGTGTCATCTTGGCTGATGGTGATGGTGATGATGATGAGGATGAGGGGTGAGACTTTGGCGTGAAGGGTGACGAGCAGGAGACACCGTTGATCAAACGGGCGCGTCAACCTGTCGAATGACAAGAAGGAGCGATTGCTGAGGAACAAACGTGGTAGAGAGCGAGACAGTATATGAAACAGAGGCCGTGTCGTGGAAGCTGGCAGTCTCTTTGTTGTTGTCCAAGCAGAGTTCCATGCATGATGGCAGAGGCTTCCAAAGCAAGCCTAGGTTTCCTCTCTCGTAATGTGAGACCCCCCAGTCGCATCAAGTCGCAAGGTAAGCCACAGTCGTACCACAGAGCTCGGGAGTTGGCCACTAGCTCCATGGCTTGGCCCAAGTGGGCAATTCATCGTCACCGCGCTTCCCAGACGACGCCATCCCCGGGGTCATCTCCCGCCGAGTAGCGAGTAGCGAGCATCGAATCAGACAGGACTTGGGGATAGCCAGTGCCGGGATAAACGAAGGCGACCTCGCGCTGTCGGCCTTGGGCGAGGCATAATAGCGATTGTTAATGAAGAGGGTGAGATTTTAGTCTTGGTTGACCGCGAGGATGATGTGTGAAACGCGGCAACTAAATCGCCGCGGGAGGAAGCCAGGCCGCGCCTTCCATCCCTGGCACCTATGCTGGAGGTCGCGGTCGCGCGTCTACTAGCCCCGGAACCAACACTTGCCGCGCGGTCGGGAGCCGCCTCATCCGGCAGTGACGCTGTCACGCAACGCCAAAACACCTCTCACACCTCTCAGATTTTGATTCTTGTGATCATGATGTTATCAGATAATGATCTTAAAATTATAAAAATTTATCATAAATCGAAATAATATCATGAATTTTTCTCTCATATATTATTCCTAAATTTAATGATATTCTTCGTATGATCCTTATAGTAGACTGAAGATACGAGCTGAGCTCTAGTTGATACAAGTCTAAGCATGGCCAGAATGCTACTGTGCTTGTCCATTCACGGCAGCCTCGAGTTTTCATTCTGGTCAAAATCCTAGGTTTACTGACTTAAAAGATCGTGAAGTTTAATCAGATCTAGGGTAGGGACCAAGGTTGTCGCCAGTTTAAAGGCCTCTAGAAACTTCTATATCAATACATTAATTAATCATTGTAACCTATCTAATTCTTTAGGCAGTTGCTCACGCACTATTTCGTAAGCTCATTTATAGCAGTCACTCGATGATTGGTTCTAGTAATCGTACTCCTGACATCGGACTTCTACCCCTTTCCATTCAGATAAAGTGAACGGGAAAGGATTAATGTGTTAAGAGAGTTAATGGATCTCGTGGAACCGTAGCTAGTGCGGATAATAAAGGATGACAACTTCCATCGTATTTTCGGCGCTTGGAAACTCCACTGCCCAGTTCACCTGCCTCAGTCTTCTAATCTAGCTTGATATATATAGGAACACAAGAATAGCTTGGTGTGCCAGGTTCAAGGACAAGTAGTCGTATCCACGAGTTTGCGGGAAGCAAGCTTCTCCCCCTTGTTCGCAACAGGCATGCGCTCCTCTCTAGGTCTTAATCTCATCTTCGTCTTGTGTAGTATATAATGGTTGTCCCCAGATCAGTAATTTAGTTCTGTAGTAATTCCATTGGAACGTCTTATGCCGAGTATGAGAAGTCTGATGGGAGTGGTACCGCTGGAACTGGGTTCGAACCGCGAGAATGCCCAGTGCCAGGCAAGGTGTGATGATGGAGTATCTTATGGCTTCGCCTCCTCAGTTGGCGGCTAAGTCTCCTATACGAAAGAAAGGGTGAAGAAACTGTGATTCATGGTGTATAAATGTGATATTGTCACAATCAGACCTAATCCGAGTCTCCTCGATCAATGGCGCTGTTTCCTCTGACACCCTGATGATGTTGGCTCTGAATCGCGGTCTATGATAAGAAGTGGTGATGTTTCGGTATCTGACATCTCGATATTTTCCTCGTTACTAGTGGTTGAAACCTCGTTCTTAGTGAAGATAGAGGCAAGTTGCGTTTCAAGACACCCTTTCTCCAATACGCCATCAAGTGATTCATCAATGGCTTGGCGGCGTACTTCGCACTCTGGCCAGTCTCAGGCTGTTGTTTGAGGGTCGGTGAGGGTAAGCGTCACCCCAAAGAAACTCGGGATATAGGACGTGGATATTGGTCGAAGTTGAAGGCTGCCCTTGACATAGGAGGGAACTCAGTGGCTGGGAATATGGGAAAAGTCAAAATAATTTGTGAGACACGTTTGCTTGTTACCACAGGGGAAGGTTCGTTGCCCATCACCACGAGCTTGGGGCACCTCAGAGGGCCATTTCTCGTTGGTGTTAGAGCTAGGCGGAGTTTGAGCGTCTTCAGCTGTTGGCAGAGAGCACAGATACCCCCGGAAGTTTAGTATAATGATTGGATCCTCGGTTGACCTGCCAGTCATCAAAGGAGAAAGAAGTGTCCTTGGGTTGGGACCATGTCGCCCAAATGATGCTCAGCTCTTTCGCTATGCCCTTGAAGCAATGACTCTGGGGGGATGTTGCCTGCACCAATATATATTATCATGGCCTTATTCGGGGCTTCAGACATGTATCTTGGGCCGAGAACTGAGCAAAGGGCCTAGGCGAGGATGGACATTTAATGCTCCCTTGTATGGATGGCAACCCCTGATTCTACGCGGTGTATCAAGTTGGTGTTGAATAGATAGGGGCCGATGCTTGAGCCACAAACTACCAGTGATCTTTCACTAACACAGGCTGCGAAGGCGTCAGCTCACTAATCCCTCGCTATCTCATCCTATTCTCTTAAGAATAGCGCTGTGGGCCACATTTAAACGGCCAAATATAAGACGTTAAAGAATTGAAGAGCATGTAGCCGTAGTCAAAAAGAGAAATCATAGTTGCTCATCAAGAGCGTAGATAGATGGCCTCTCGCTTTGGAGGTTCGGCCAGGAGAACGATACCCTAGAGCAGAAGGTGGGTATCTTGGAAAAGTCTCGATAGATTTGGTCCCACCTTAGAAGGGAGTAAGGTTACTCTTAACGATGATACAGGCTTGGCTCTACTTAAGAGATTGATGCTGCCTTGGGATACACAGTGTGATTCACGTTCTTAGGTATAGATGCTTCAAAGTTGACGTTTATAGATTTCTGGTTCTTACGGAAGAAAAAGTATTATTCCTCCATCAGTCTTAAATAGTCATTACCCTCGTGATATTTCGCTCGTTGAAATGAATGTCCGCCACCCTGCCTGCCCTGATTGACCTTTGTTGTTTCATCAGATATCCACCCAACCATGTCCAATCCTCAATACTCCAACGCCGCTATACTATACTATACTATACTATCAAATGCAGATTTCTACTTCTGCTTACCCATGTCTTCCTCGCTCTCGACAAACATGCTCTTCCTCAGTGGGCTCGCCGACGACTTTGCCGACAGATAGTCACCACCTGAACTTTCCCCAGCAGTCGGCGGGGACACTGGTGTTGGGGACACTAGTGCTGGGTCGCCGGGTGGTGATATGGGGGTCGGGTCCTCGGGCGGTGAAGGAAGTATGTCCGAGTCCGCCTTGTCAACCGGCGATGGGGACCGCAGCTGGCTGTGAGCGCTCCTAGGGCTTACAGGAGTGGCTCCGAGATTCCGGAGCTGTGCGGCATCCCCTTCTGAGACGCCGGAGACGTCAGAGGCTATACGGGAAGAGCGGCCAGCCGTAAGAGAGTCAGAGCGAGACACTCCTTGCTGATCTGTTGATCGTGAGAAAGTGCTTGCGTGTTCCGAGTATGTTCTGGAGGAAGGCGTAGAGGATTTTCGGGCCTTGGCGAAGCGAGAGTGCTTTTGTATGACTTCGAGAGGAGAGAGACCCGTATCATGAAGCTCGGATGGTATTGAAGTGTCTATAATCGTTAGCGTAAGTCGATATGTACATCAGGTTTCAACTTACCGGGCATCTCGTGGATTTGTGTGTCTGGCATCTCAAGGGGAGAGCCGGGCGAACGGGGAGAAGTAGGCGAAGCAGGTGTCTCAGCATTGGAGGGAGTTGTACCAACAGCCCTAACTGCTATCGCTTCCCCCATCTCAGGGCTAGTGGGAGTATCATCAGAGGTTGTGACGGTAAGAGCCTTCTCCTGGCCTGTGCCCCTGATCCAAGATCTGATACGCGAACCTGGGTCTTCGGTGCCGGAGTCGCTGGAGCGATTCTTGAATATTCCACGGCGACGCCAGATACAGAAGACGACGAGAGCGCCGGTGACGAACATGAGTCCAAGGACAACACCCAAGACGGGTGCCACCCACTTGGGGAGGCCACCGCCACCACCACCGCTCTTGTCATCGTCGTCATCGCCGTCATTACCGTCGTTGGGAACGGTAGGTCGCCCCGTTGCAGATGTCTTTCCGTATGGCCAGTAGGTCGTGATCTTTTTCATGTCATATTCAGTCTCGAAAATCTTTCCAAGAGCCGAAGTAGCCCAGCCATCTGCTGGAGCAGTTTTGGTTGCACCACCCTCGGCGTCACCCCCGATCTTGGACTGGATCGCCTCGTGGACGCCATAATCACTGAAGTCGGCTGGGTCATAAGATTCCAACCACTCTCCACTGGTAAGATTGAAGTTCAAGACTGGTCCTTTGTCAAGGCAGGTGAGAGCAACACCAGACTGGGATGTATAGCCGCCAAAAACCATCATCTGATCAGGGTATGGCATGAAGCACTTGTGCCCTGCGCGAGCATGCAGGGAGGTCCCTTTGTTAATCTGAGTCCAGGTGAAAGAAGGGATAGAGAGTGCCCAAACGGCATCGTTGAAGGACTCCATCGGATTGAGGCCATCGTAACCTCCGTACCAATAGATGTTGAAGCTCGAGCGATCTGAAGCTGGAGCGACCACAGCACAGCCTCGTGTGAGTGCGCCTGGGCCGTCTTTGGTTTCCTGCTTGTACCACTTTTTGCCGTCAATGTCATAGATATCGATCTCCTCCATGAACACGGGACTCTCTTTCTCCTAAAAAGAAGCATCTGATGTCAGCCTACATACAATGGCGAGAGATGGGATGCGCTGATTACTTACACTGGCTGTCTCATTCGCTGACTTGCGGGCACGACCGGCCCATTCGGGATACACGACGCCGCCGAGGACAACAAGAATACCCTTCTTGCCTACAGGAACCCAAACAACCTCGGGATTGGCGCGTCCCTTGACACCGGGTGGAAGAGTCGTGTTGGTCCATTTCTCATCAAGCTGTTCCGCCATATCGAGGGTGATGAGGGTGTTGGAGACGTTGGTGGCCTTAAGAGTTGCATTGTTGGTAAAGAAAGGTCCACTTGAAGGAGATCTCAACCCTGAGAAATACCAAGCCAGGTTCTCTGATGGCGCACTGGCAGCTCCTCCATAAGCAATGTATCGAGTGACCTTGTCGCTAAGTTTGCGACCAGAGAAACCGCGATCCCAAAGAGGCTTGTCCGGGCCATATGCATAGGCCTGATAAGTCAGGACCTCGTCCGCGTCGGGAGGTTCGTAAACCTCATCGTTCTTCAAAAGGTCGCCTCCGTAAAGATAGAATTGCGCATCGTTGTAGAGCAGACCGCCGTCGAGGAAGTTGGGGGCGGCGTCATTGCTGTTTCCTGAGCCTCCGCGGGCCTTGGACATGGCCTTGTTGACGAGGATGCCGGTGACATTGGTGTCCTTATCGAACGGAGTGCTCAAGTTGTAGTTGAGAACGATGCCGGCGTTGTTTCCTTTGAACGTTAGACATAGCGCGATGGCGATGTATGAACACAACTTACCATTGTCAATAGCACTTCCCAATGTGCCATCGTTCATGTGTGGTGTCCAGTAGATGTTACCACCATCAAGATAGATCATGTCCCGAATGATGGCAGCTATTCACACATTAGAGCGACTCGGTACAATGATGAGGCTTGCTTACCTCTTGGTTGCATCCAGACACATATCGAGGTGCCTATTTGCTTATCCTCCCAGCTGGAAAACTGGGCGACGGCAGGGCACACGGCCAGAGCCAGCAACGCCCAGGTCGCACCATATCGAGGCATCGTGACTGCGTTCAGAGCGGTTTCGGATGCTGTCGTTCAGTGCAGGCGTTCAAGAGAAATTAACTGCAGGGAAATCTAGTGGACCATGGCTTGTCCTTGACTCATGGGTCTGGTCCCCAAGTGTCCGCCTCCCAATGCTCAACTGGGGATGCGGAGGGCGACCGGGTATCCGTCGGGAAACCCGACACTGATAGATGGCAAGGCTGCTTCGGGAAGGCAAGTTAGACCCCTAAAGAACAAAGGCAGCCTTGGGTCGGTCGAGAATCAAAGGCCAAAGCGGCTTGGTTTCAGGGTAGGCGTGAGCTCGAAGGTGAAGGCAAGCGAGTAGCACCAAATTCAGTTCACCGGAGTAAGATGGAACCTCAATGCAAGCGACTTGCAAGCGACTGGGGAAGGTCTGAGGAAAACTGTTGTGCAGAGGACCCAAAGGGGAGGTAAGAATCGATCAGAGGATCCAGCGGTAGGGCATTCGCCACTGTAGCGGTTTGAGATCGGAAAGAATGGGAAACATAGGTAGGGCTGAGCAGAGCTTCTGTTGCCCAGGTTCGCAAAGAGCACCCTCGTGGCACACCTGGGAGGAGCACGGAGACCAGGCTGGTCCAGCAGGCATTCTACTACGTAGTAGCCATGCCACCCTTTACTATCCATGCATGCATCGGGGGGCACCATTTTGGGGAAGGTTATTGCGAGGGTACATGATGACCGGCCATTGGCCATCCACACTGGGGGCACGACTTGAGGCAGGGCATCCATCTCTGGGGTGGGACGGGAGAGCCTTGAGAGAGGGACGACGGGGTTGGGATCAGCCAGATCCATGCATTGACTCAGCCTCAACTGGGCTGGACGGAGGCTGATGGGATATCCCACCAGTGGTGCAAGCGTGTGCAAGCGTGTGCAAAGCTGTCGTGTCGTGGCGAGAGGGAAATAATTTCTCACGGTGGTGCCATGTGGGCATATCTAAAAGAGTGCTGACCTCAGCCTCTGTGCTCAGGGTCCCACGAGGGCGCAAGATATCACCGTTCGCACACATGGCAGCATTCTGCTCTGAAAGGAGAAGCCTGAGAGCGGGTCCCTTGTGCTGACAGCCAACGGTGACAGTCAAGGGTGGGAGGGGGCGCTCGGCAAGTGGAAGTTGAACAGCAGCAGGCTCTGAGGTTGACGAGCCGACAATAGATTGTGGCTGTCTCTAACCTGTGATGGCGGCGATCTGGAGCTGAGATTGATGGTTTGCCTCGTATCGATCGGGAATAGATAGATCTCGAGCTGCTAGCCAAGTTATTAGTCCAGTGAGGATAGCCAGGTACACAAACACAAGCAAATGTTGGCCGACACGACAACAACCAAGCAAGCATCACCACACAAAGACTAGACAGAGATGATGATGACGATCACCGTCGCCACGGACATGGCCGGTCGGTCGGATCAGCTTGGGTTGCTGCACTTTGGATCGCTTGGAGAAATTGCAGAAAAACGGAGCAAACATGCAAAAGTCCCACTCACGATGGATAAACAACAAGGCTGTCTTGGCTGTTCTTGGCCTGGGCGGGTTGACATCCATGGATGGTCGATCTCACCATCCCTGCCCTGAATAAGCAGTCGCGCTGTGCAACCGAGAAAGGCTGAGAGACTTATGACTGTGTTAGGTAAGTAATATCGGAAGATTTTATCGTTATAATATGAAAGCTTGGGTATTATGATGAATTAACCTGGCAATTAATCGAATATTTTATCCCAGGGCCAGAGCAAAATGTAGTCAAGTTTAGGTCAGGGCTGTCTCGGAGTGAGTGCGACGAGTCCGAGCCTGTCTAGCCCGGATGGCTGGAGAACAATGGATGCGCTGCCGCGTTTCAGCCCCCAACACCGCACACCCTTTGCGAGGCACATGTCGAATCGGGCTTCATTCTGCGATACAGGGGTCAGTAGAAGGAGGGTGAGCTGGCAGCCTCCTGCCGCCTCTCTCCGCTGCACTTCGGACGCAACTCATCGTGACCCCCGCAGTGAATGGGTGGGCAAAAGTCGCGCATAAGACCGAGGTCGTGCCATGAAAGGAGGTTACACGAAAGCAAGGGAGGGAGGGCAGAAAGCAGACTTGAATTTGATCATGAATAACCAACGTCGTGGGGAACAAAGAATATCGAGACCCGAGTAAGGATGAATAGACATGCGCTGGGCAATATTTGATCCGAGCCCCAGCCAGAGCCAAGAGGTCGGGTAGGTCACCCGTTCCCATGACTGTTGCATCCAACTGAACCGAACCGACATCCATCCACATTCACAATGATTCCAATTCCCATCAGGCAGGCTACAGTGGGTTTCATCTCAGGTTCAGTGGAGCAGTCAGCAAAGATGGAGTCCGACGAAGCTTACCTTCCTCGTGAGGAGCCATGTTGCGGTCTCCGCTTCCACAGGGCTGGGCCGCAGTAAAAATTCCGCCCTGGATTGGACAGGGGACCTCGCGCTGTGGCCAATCATATACAAGGAGGCCCTGACCGACAGGTTGTGGCGCCTGCCCGCCCGCCCCGTTGAAAGACGCTAGTCCGAGAAGGTGGGAGCCTACCGCGAACTGCTGAACCTCACTCACCTTTCGAGTCACAGAAAGAAATGCAAGCCTGAGCTGTTGTGGCATTGTTGCAAAGCATCGAGTACGATGCTTACTTTTGAGAGTAGAAATACCATAGTACGATCATCTTACGGTGTACGAACACTCTTTGGTAAACCTTTAGGCTCTTTAGACCCTGCTTAGATATAGAAGTGGGGGAGTTAAAAGAGAGCATGGATGAGGGTGGGACCCACTTATTCTGGTCTTTTTCTCCCATGCTCTATGGTCGCCTCCACCACCATCACCACGTCCCGTCCATCACAGCCCGCGTGCCGGCGCATCGACAAGCCAGCGCCTCTGAAGCATCTCTGAGTCGCTGACAGCCTATGCCTTTCCCACATCCCGTCGTGGCTTTCAGGTTTGCGTCTTCAACACGAGCTCTGTTCAAACCTTCACATTACCCATCCATCCTATCTCCTGCCGTGTTCGAGCCACAACATCAATGGCGCCATGTTGGACGACACCAGATAACCTATTTTTGACTCGCAAAGCTCTGCTTTAGCAATGTCACCGTCTGCGCCTAACTCGTCCACGCGGAGCTTCTAGGCTGAGCCCGATTTGCCGGTTCCCCAAGCAGCAATTGCGTCTGTCAGATCGCAACATACATCCAGCCCCGCCGAGAGAGCTGGCCTGCTGGGGGGCCTCGTTGGTGGGCTACAACGGTCATGGATTTGCCGCGTCGTCAGCAGAGCAGCTACCTCAAGGGTTGTGATGTGATCTTGTCCCTTCTCCGCCATTTGTCGGCCCTTGGCTTTGGCTGGTTTGCCGAGCCTTGAACTCTCTTGCCCGCTACAGCCCAGTGTCAAGGCCCCGGAACAAGGTCCTTGTCCATGTCCAAGTGGACCGCCCTTTGAAGCCGTGGTGCCTGCTGGCCCTGGCCTCCATGGTTGCTGGGCCTGGGCAAATCGTACGTGCCCCGTTCAGATCCTTGCCCTCCGGGGCCATGCTCACTGCATGTGCGATGTCTAAATGCATTGTTGCTCATGCTACCTACCATGGCAAGGCCCATATCCCCTCAAGGCGAGCAATCTAGGGCAAGGTACCCGCAAGGCATGGAGACTCCATTTAGCTCCATGCTGCCCTCACGTCTGGTCAATGGATCTTTTGTCATGTCCCTGGCTCTTTGTCCCAGTCATCTCATTCGGGTCCTGCCCATGTCCATCTTGGGAGCTCTTTAATTTGAGCTTACACTTGGCTGCTTGCGCTGTTTGATTACGTCGATCTTCAACACCACATTGGGACCGACCCTGCGCCAGAGGGACATCCACAGCATCGAGCCGCAGTCCGGTTGCCTCCTTACCCGCTTCCCTGCCGTGTCAACAACACACGCCGGAGTGTCTGACAAGAGAGGAGATTAACACCAATTGCGGATATCGATGCAAGTGGTGCCAATCAGCTGCATTACCGGCACTTGGTACGTGGACTTGCTCAGCCCCTGCCTGGTCCAACCTCACTCAGCCTGATCCGACCGATATATATCGTATTCTTCGGTATTGAGCGGCTTGAGATTCCCTTCCTCTCTACCTTCTTTGGTCAGCTCTGACATCTTTGGAAGAAAGCTTGGGTCCCGACTCTCGTTCTTTCGTCACATACACTCGCTATTGGGGCTGCCGTTCACTCGCTCGCCGCCATGCGTTTCTTGCTGATGCTCAGCGCCATGGGCGCTGCAGCCGTCAGGCTCCCAGCCAACAAAGACAACCTGCATCGCAGGGCTGTCCAGCCAGAAGCCAGCTCAAGCGTTGTGGTAAACGAGGCTCAGAGTTCAGGAACAGCCGCCGACAACACGGGCTATGAGGGCGGTTACGAGTATGCTCCCGTCTATGACACCGTGAAGGTGCCTACCACAACTCAAGTGCCGACTTCTATTCCGGATGAGGATAATGAACCATCATCCACCCCGAACGACTATGACACGGTCGAGGTGCCTCCAGCATCTCAGGTTCAGCCGACTTCCTCTGTGGAGGAGCCGCAGGAGCTCTCGACAACTACATCTGTGGCGGAGGAGCCGGAGGAGGAGCCCTCGTCAACCTCACCCGTCGAAAAGCAACCCTCGTACAAGGTCTATGATAAGCACTGCGGTTGCACAAAGACCTATACTGGTTACCCCCCGCCCGGCCCACCAACCACGAGCAGTTCTATCTATGTGCCTCCGACTACTAGCTCTGTCTACGTTCCACCGACGACAAGCTCTACCTATGTTCCACCAACTACTAGTTCGACTTACGTTCCGCCAACAACTAGCTCTACCTACGTGCCACCAACTACTAGTTCGACTTACATTCCGCCAACAACTAGCTCTACCTACGTTCCGCCGACTACTAGTTCTACCTATGTTCCACCAACTACTAGCTCGACTTACGTCCCCCCGACTACAAGTTCCACTTACGTGCCGCCAACTACCAGTTCAACTGAGCCACCGACCATTTCGACTGAGACGAGTTCAACTGAACCACCAACGACTGAGACGCCAACTACTAGCTCAACTGAACCACCAACCATTTCGACTGAACCGCCAACTACTAGCTCGAGTGAACCACCAACGACTGAGCCGCCAACTACCAGTGAGACTGGAACTTGCAGCAGGGAGCCGCCCACAACCGTCTACATCACAAAATGCTATGGCCAGCCGCCCAAGGAGACCGTAACCGTGACCAAGTGCTACGGTTGCCCCCCTAAGCAGACAGTGACCATCACAAAGTGCCATCCTCAACCTCACAAGACGGTAACCGTGACCGAACGCGTGACGGACAAGGTTATTGAGACAGTGACGGACAAGGTTACTGAGACAGTGACGGACAAGGTTATCGAGACAGTAACCGAGGGTCTTACCGTGACCATTACCGACGGCACCACCATCACCCAGGACCGAACTATCACGGAAGGCCACACCGTCACTGTCACTGATGACGGCGAGATCGTTACCGTGACTCAGGGTCTGACCGTGACGATCACTGATGGTACCACTATCACTCAGGATAGGACCGTCACGCAAGGCGAAACCGTCACTGTCACCGATGACGGCGAGATCATCACCGTTACAGAAGGCCACACTGTAACGATCACCGACGATGGCGAGATCATCACTGTTACTGAGGGCCATACCGTCACTATTACCGACGGTACAACAATTACCCAGGACCGAACCATCACAGAAGAAGGCAGCACTGTCACTCTCACGGAGACTGGCCCCCCACGCACTGTTATCGTGACTGAGGGAGAAACTGTGACACTCACCGAGACCAAGCCCCCACAGACGGTTATTGTTACCGAGGGTGAGACGGTTGTTGTCACCGAAGAGGAAACCATCGTTGTGACTGAGCCAGGCCGAACCGTCACTCTCGATGGCGAGGTCACAACCATCACAAGAGAGGCTGAGACAGTGACCCGGGATGGCCAGGTCACGACTCTTCCTGGAGAAACTGTGGTTGTCACTCAGCCTGGTCAGGTCACGACCCTCCCTGGAAGCACCGTTGTTTCAGTTGTTACCCAGCAGGTCCCCGGACCCCGCGAAACGATTGTTACCACTGTCACAAGGGAAGCCCAGACGGTGACCCGAGATGGTCAAGTCACGACTCTCCCTGGAGAGACTGTTGTTCAAACTGTGGTTGTGACTCAGCCTGGCCAGATCACCACTCTTCCTGGAAGAACCGTTGTCTCGGTTGTCACTGAGCAGCTGCCTGCCGAGACTGTCACAATCACCAAGGATGGCGAGACGATTGTGTCTGTGGTCCCTGGCCCAACACAGGTTTACACTACCACCTTGGTTGTTGCGCAAACCGTGAACCCTCCTCCTACCACAGTCACTGTCTCGTCCGTCTTCAGCATCACTCTGTGCCCCAAGCCTACTGGCAAGTCTGAGCCCCTGGCCATCGATTCCGACCGCACCTTTGGCTGCCAGCCTGGTTTCGTCTGCAACCCTCCCAAGCCCGCATCATGCAACTTCTGGTCTGAGCCACCTGCGGACACCTACTTGTGTGAGCCCAAGTACTGTATCCCTGCTCCCAAGTTCAAGAAGATCAGATGGCGCAAGAACGAGACCTCGTACTACGCCCCGTCTGAGGGATACTTCAACTTGAACCCCGAAGCCTTCGGTCTTTCATATGACATTTTCAAGAAGGTTGTCGAGGAGAAGGTTATCAATGGCACGCTCACAACCATCACCACCGGTAACTGGGCTTCCCAGGCGACCCTGACCGATTGGCCCAAGCCTACGACCACTACCACTACAACCTCAGTGGCCGAGGCCTACGACTACATCCCTAGCGCGCATCGGCGCCGTGGAATGCACATGTTCAGAAAGCGAGCAACAGCCCCTGCGGTCTGTTACGATGACTGTGATGGTGCTTACAAGATTGCTCTGTCTGTTGGAAAGTCTGACAAGCTTTGCGCCAAGGGTTCTTCGTTCATGGGCAGCTATGATAACTGCCGAACCTGTATCACAGAAAACGAGGACGAGACTAAGACTGGCCTCCAGGACTATGTCGAGCCCCAGTTTTCACAGTTCATCAACTACTGTGAGGGTGAGGACACCAAGTCTGCCACAACCGATTCCGGCCCTCAGTCTCAGGTCACTGGTGAGCCTGATGTTGAGACAACCGGACAAGTCGAGGCCAGCACGGGCGGATTCGAGGCCCTGACCACGGATGAGCCTGAGCCTACGACTGCCGAAGAAGATGACGAGCCAACCACTGAGATTATCGACCCAACCGCAGCACCCACGACAGAAGGTCCCGCGGAGACTGCTGCAGCCACTACAGCTGAGGACGAGGATGAGGCAACCACAGAAGTCATCGACCCAACTGCAGAGGCCACGGAGGAGTCCAGTCCAACTTCAGCCGAAGAGGATTCCGAGCCAACCAGCCAAGCATCTGAAGACGCACAGGCGACTACCGACCAGCAAGAGGAAGACGAACCCACTGGCTCGGTCGGGGCTAACGCCGTGACGACAACTGATGACTCGCAGCCCAGTGTTACTGCCGCGTCTGAGGATGAGTCTTCGGTTGCTGCCGAAGCTACCGCGACGGATGATGAATCAGCTGAGGAGACCTCGGCGACTGATGAAGATGAGGCTGAAGAGACCGCAACGGGTGGGTCTAACAACTCGGAGGCCCGCGAGTCTGATGCCCGTGAATCCGAGTCTGAGTCTCCGGAGACCACCGCTACTGTGACAACGGCTGCTCGGCCAAGCGGTTCTGTCGAGGCTCTCGGAACAGAGGCTACCCAGACTGAGGCTGTTGAGACTGACGCTTCTGCTCTTGGAGGCGAGGCTACTGAGACGGAGCCTGCTGACGCCGAGGCGACTGCCACAGACGACGCCTCAGCTGATGGTGGCAAGGCTACCCAAACCGAGGCCGCTGGAACTGACGCTTCTGCCCTTGGAGGCAAGGCCACTGAGACTGAGGGCACCGAGACAGGCGCCTCAGCCCCTGGAAGCAAGGCTACTGAGACTTCAGAGCATCAGTCACACCTCGAGACGCGCACTTCGGCTGTTGTCGGAGCGACGACGACACCTGCCACAGTTGAAGGAGCTGCCTCTCGCATCTCTGCCAGCCTGGCCTCTGTCATTGCCCTTCTCTCAATGGCAGCCGTCCTTTTCATTTAATTTTCGACGACCCCCCCTTTTTTAACTATTCACGACACTCCTTAAAAATAATGTCTATTGGATGACAACATGTTTATATTCACGATTCACGGACACTCCTTTTTGCATATACAACGACCTGGGCGCATTTAGCATTTTTGGACATTTGGCATGGCCACGACACTCATTTCAGGCGCATTGTTGATACACATAGAGGGAAACTTTTGAATGATACCCTAACACTCCTTTACATGCGGGAGAGCGGAAGATGATGGATTGAAGGGAAGTTGGGAATGAAGCTTGAAAAGATTGGGAGGGATGCTTGCTTTGGTTGCGATTGCATGGTCAGAAGGAACCGGGATATAATCAGACATTGAGATGGATGTCATGGCATGGATGGGCGAGACTGTTGCGTTATATAAAGCTAAAATGGTATTTTGTGCTGCCGCCGCTTTGGCGAGTTGATTTTGCAACTCTGTCTTCTAATATTGGATGTGAATGTGTGTCGCTGACTCTGCCGCCTTCATGTCTGGATCGATCACTGCTGAGGGTTAGGGTTAGGATTGGGCTAGGTATCAGGACCAAGTACCTCCAAGCCTTAGATAACCTTATCTAATCCCTATCTATATTATTTGTATAACATAAGATCGTCGCACTGATGTTATATACTCAGGCTTGTCAAATAGCTATCCAATATCGGATGGGTATAGCACTGGCTTGAACTCAGCCCTAGCTTCCCTTAGAGTAGAATAAGCGATGTGGTGAGAAAGTTTGAGTTGGAACTTTTTCTGACTATCAATGTGCTTCATTCGTGATTTGCACACATTTAGACCTCCACGAGCTGATCATCCTCATCTTCAACTTCCTGTACCCGTCCATTGGTATCCTCAATCAACTTGATATCGCCCTTGCTTTCGTCCTTGCCCTCATCTGCTTCATCACGAGCTAATACCTGCACCAACCGCTCACAGGCCTCCTGGACACCCTCATCTTCAACGCGCAAGTGTGTCTCACGGATGACGGGATACACCTTGACACGGCGCATGAGATCACGGCCCTCTCGCGTTGTTGTTAGTAGAGTCAATGTCTCGACGTGTGTCTGGATGTTCTTGTGGTCCGAGTCACGCTTCTTGTCCGGTGGTAGCAGCTGTAGGTCTGGAAGCATGTCCATGCTCTCATCCACGTCGTACTCCTCGTTGCCCATGATTGGGAGTAGAATGTAGGGCAAAATATCAATCTCGTCCTCAGAAAGGAAGGCGGAGTGTGATGATGTCTCAAAGGCGACATTCTTGATAGTGCTGGCAACGCCCTTGCGCCGGATGTCGGACTTGTGCTCGGTAAAGACCTTGAGCTTGGTGAGGGGGATGACATCGTCATACTTTTGCGCCTGGAGGAAGTGCTTGCGGATGTCGGAATGCTTGGCGAGATCTGCAAAGACGTAGGCGAGGTAGTCAAAGTCTGCCTTTTTGTTGTATGAGCCGTCCTGACCCTTGACGAAGAGGTCCATCAGTTGGTTAAGGACAACATCGTCTGAGCCTAGCTCTTCAGGGGCCTGTTGTTTCCTCTTGAGGACGTCCTTGAAGCTATCCCACTTGGCCAGGTTGGCGAGGAGCATGGCCAGGAGATTAGCATTGGGCTCCTCGGGGTTCTACTCTGTGGGTTAGCCAGTGTTTATACGCATATAATATCATGGAGAACTCATGCGCACCACTATCCGTCGAAATACGACATCGAGGAATTTCTCATCTGTCGCTAGGTTCTCAAGAATCTCTTGATCACCAGACAAGTTGACCAGAATTGTCACGGCATGCTCAGATATTTTCTGCAGTATGAGATTAGTGCCAAGTTACTCTCGAGGTCCCTGACAAATTTCACTCACGGGGTGATCTCGAATCAAGATCTTGAGGTTCTTGACAGGTTGAAGTTGCGAATCCTTGAAGATATTGGGTTCAGCAGTCGAGTACGGCACCAAATTCTCGACGGCGACTTGACGGATCTGAGGGTGAGGATGGGCGATGAAGCCCACGAGCTGTGGAAGCCATAGTTAGTGGGTGACTAAATAGATGTTGCACAAGTAAAAACATACTTCTTCCAGCTCAGTCGGCATCTTGTTGATCTCTGTATATGTGGTTGAAGGAGTTTTTTAACGATGGTGGTGATGATTTTGGAGGGGCAATTTGATAGTGGGGCAGACGCCTGAAGTCATCGCTGCCTCAGTGGGCTGGGCGTCATTGCCGGTGACTCTTCCAGCGGGACCCACAGGGCGAAGAAGTTTCCAAGGGTCTCCAGTGTCATCATGGTGGCGGGGCAGAATTCTCGGAAAGAATTTGGTAGAAATAGCGCGATGAAAGCACATATGAACAGATGACATAGAGCTTGTCTGTAGGTAGGTGAATTTCTCATAAGGCTGATAGCACTGAATCATACATGGATAGTTGGATCTTTTTCTTTCTTATTCTCTTTCTCGCAGCGACCAACCGCGAGGGCATATAAACTTAGATAACCCAGTATGCCTTTTCCACAACCCACTCCTGAGCAGTTAGAGATAATTGCAAGTTCATATCTATCCATACCATGCTGAAATTGGCAACCTGATTCTAGTATTTCCCCCTTTATTTATCCTATTCATATGAGCTCTGAGACGGTCTCTTTCACATCTAAAGACTCTTTCTCTACACAAAGGCTTCAGTCAATGACTTGCACAATTGTTAGTATAAGGTCCAGCCAATAATAGCCAAAGCCCTTTTAATTTGAACTTTTATAACTTTCATCTTGTATAGACACCCCTTCCTTGGTGAAAGAATGGAGTATGCTGATATTAATCGGAGCCGGGAAACCTATTACCCGAAAAATGATTGGCGGACTGAAGGCGGTGAGGCACCATTTTGAGCTCATCCAGGAGCTATGCCTAAATTAGAAAGAGGGGTGGTTATCGATAAGGCACAAAATTTTGAAAATCTATTCTGCCTCTGATACTCCAAGCCCACATTGTGTGTGTGCGTGTGTGTACCATCCCAAGACGAGACGCCCAAAATGCCCAAGGCTACCACTCCCACCGCCTCGCGGCAGACGCGACGCCATAACCCTCTCGAGGATGACATCACAGCCACTGGTATTCTCAAGAACAAGCCTTCCAAGAGGCGATCGCATGGCGGCGACAACGAGGAGGAAAACTTTGTTGATGACCGAGCTTCGAGGACCATTCTTCGGATAGGTCGTGAATTGGCCGAGGAGGAGAATGCCGGAAAGGTCATCTCCAAACCGACTGTCGACACTTTTGGCTACGACTCGCGATTTGACGACGAGGCCGAGGACGAGAACAGGGTCTACGACGATGATGAAGCTTGGGGCGATGACGATGAGGTTGTGGAGGAGATCGAGGTCGATCCGAATGACCTCGACATGTACAAGAAGTTCATGCCTGATGAGGAGGATGACTTGCTTAAGCACGGTTGGGACCGTCAGCCATCGGGAGAGGAGCAGGGCGACAGCATCAACCTTGCAGATCTGATCCTTGAGAAGATTGCTGCCCACGAAGCTGCGCAGGCGAGACGAGAGAACAACCTGGGTCCTCCCGATGATGAATACGAGCTGCCCCCCAAGGTCGTCGAGGTCTATACCAAGTGAGTCAAGATTTACAATCGCGACAAGAGTCAGAAGCTAATCAATTCAGGGTTGGACAAATCCTCTCTCGATACAAGTCCGGTCCTCTGCCCAAGCCCTTCAAGATCCTCCCGACCATCCCTCACTGGGAGGACATCATTGAAGTGACCAAACCTGATACCTGGTCCCCCAACGCCTGCTACCAGGCGACGAGGATCTTTGTTTCGAGCAAGCCCCACGTTGTGCAGCGATTCCTCGAGATGGTCATTCTCGACCGTGTTCGTGAGGATATTTACGAGACCAAGAAGCTCAACGTTCACCTCTTCAACTCTCTCAAGAAGGCACTTTACAAGCCGGCTGCTTTCTTCAAGGGTTTCCTGTTCCCCCTGGTCGGAAGTGGAACTTGCACGCTGCGAGAAGCTCATATCATCTCAGCCGTGTTGGCTAGAATCTCCATCCCCGTTCTTCACTCTGCCGCTGCTCTCAAGGGTCTGTGCGATATCGCCGCCCAGGAGGCATCACACGGCACTGAGGGTGGAGGTGCTACCAATATCTTCATCAAGACTCTTCTTGAGAAGAAGTATGCGCTCCCCTACCAGGTCATCGATGCCCTGGTGTTCCACTTCATGCGCTTCCGAAGCGTCGACCCCGCCTCTGTTCACTCTGGCGATGCTATGTCGGGCATGGTGATTGAGGGAGATGCCAAGGCCAAGCTGCCTGTCATTTGGCACCAGAGTCTGCTTGCCTTTGCGCAGCGCTACAAGGGAGATGTGACAGAAGACCAGCGCGAGGCTCTGCTGGATCTTCTCCTGACGCATGGCCACTCGGCCATCGGCCCCGAGGTGAGGAGGGAGCTGCTGGCTGGAAGAGGTCGGGGTGTGCCGCTCGAGCCCCAAGGACCGGCTCTTGATGGCGATGATACCATGGTCATTGACTGAGTCAAGATTCAACTTTGATCTTGCCTTTCAATTGTCCCTTTCCTAATGAGTGAAGACAAGCAAACATGGCGTCTGGCGCATCAAAAAGGGTTTCGAGCTGGTTCGACTTGAGATAGATTTGACTCTGTAAAATACGGAGTAGCCCATTTCGATACCAATTATATGTGTTTCATTTTCTGGACTAGATCGCAATGCGTGCACTTTTTTTCGGTGAGGTTGATTTGGCCTTGCTGATTGAACGGAAGGAGCGTGTTGAGATGGAGGCACTTTCCACTTTCGATTCGGGAAATTGGAGTGTTATCGACAATCTTCACTTCTTCCACCTCCGAGTCGTCATCAACTTCAGTAAACCTACAAAACAGCCCTAAAATCCAACCCTGTCGCATGAATTGACCCTCATACATCTTCAGATCTTCATCTCCCTTACCTCAATTCTTTAGTTCGGCCCTTCGCTTCAACTCTTCGCTCCAGTCTCCCCTTGTGTGTTCTTCAACCCTTCATCAACACCCTCCTCTTCGGCTTTTCGATTCTACTCTTGGTTCTCCATCCACGGGATGCTTCATCGTAAACCTCCTCTCTTGGCAGCATCCCCCCAGGGATTCCTTCATTTGGAGAGCATCGCTCCGGTTCCATCATGCCCGCGACAGCGACGTCTTTATCGGACAATTCGCTGCCAATGAGTACTCGCCTCGACGCGAGCGAAATCAAGTACGAGAGATCAGGCTAGGACCAGACAAGGTGAATCTCGCTAACTACTCCCAGCTACTTTAACCTCCCATTTAGGCACCAAACGCCCCCTTTTGTTTCCGTCTCGTTCCCAACGCCGAATCTGGACAGCTCAATGAAGCACCAGCCAAGCCTTCCTTCTATGCCAGAGAATGCCTTCGCCAACCATCTGCCCTCTACAGACACTACACCTAGGCCCCTCAATCATCCTCGACCATCGGTTTCGGGCTTTAGTGTTGACCCCCCACGTCCTCCTCGAGATGGGTTCGAGTAGGTATGGTTCCCACAGGGCTATTGGGCAGAGCGCCAGCTCATGATGCAACGAAAGAGCAACTCTGGCAAGAGCTTCTGGAAATGGCGTAACCGGTCCACGAAATCTGCCAGTGAATCCGATGCTCGAGATTTGTCCTTTGCGTCGCCATTGACGTCCATGTCGGTACCAACAAACTTCAAGCCGTTTGAGCAACCACTCCCAAGACAGCCCGTCAGCCCGTTTGTGTCAGAATCGGCTCATGTATTCTCGCTACAGCATCCATCTACGACACGCTTGTCGAACCAGGCTCGTCAGGATCGCGAGTCTAGTTCGGTGTCTCCTGGTATGGGCAGTTCGAGCTCAATCTCTCCCCTGAGCGTCGCGGACACGGTTCGAAAAGCGACCACGGTGCCCCCCTCACCCGCAGCCAGCATAGGACTCTATGACAAAGCAAAGAAAAGCATTGAGTCCAAATTGAAATTCAGGAGGGGCAAAGAGGTAGTTGTGCGTCGAGTACCAATAAAAGGGGAACAAACTGACAATCCCAGCGTTGCACATGCCCCCCGATTCCCGAGTATGAGCGCCCTCACTCAACCGCCATGGACGGGGCAGGAAACTACCACAGTATTCATCAAGTCACAAAGTCAGGAACCTGGTTTAAAGATGATCTTGGGAAAGTAAAACTTCGGCGGAAGCTTTTTAGCAAGGCTCCATGGAGTCGAAAGGAGTCTAGTGATTCATACAGCAGCATGGCTAGCTCCATGAGAGAAACCCTCAAAGGCAAGTCGACTCCTGCATTGGCTCTCTGACATGCTTCTTCTTTCATTTGTTACCACCTTGGAAGTGACCTGAGAACTAACAGAAAGGCAGTGCGGGTTGACTGTGTTAATAATCAATATCCTGGAGGGGTGAGTGTTCAGCCTGCTCTGGGGCCCCAAGGAGGTGCTGATATCTTCGTTCGTCACAGGAAGCCGTCCGGATCAAGACCCCTCCGTTGGGTGAAGACACTGCCAGTGGAAGTCCGCGTTCATTCTTCACCGAATTAGTGCCTCCGTTCGAAAACGACGCTGTTCCTTTTCTACCTGGAACATCTGCGAGGCGTAACTCTCTCCAGACCGTTCGCCGTAGAAGCATCACTCCACAGGTACGTGAGTGGTGGGAACAGATGCCCAAGAAACCCGACCAGGATCCTTTCGCTCAGGTACCTACCTTTGAGTTCCAAGTACCTGAGCATCTCCCGAATAGCCCAATATGCCCAGCAAACATGGGACATAAAGGTGGGGCCGGGCTATGCGTGTATCATGGGCGAAGAAAAGGTGGTAGAGCGCAGAGAGATGCGCGGTGAATGTTACTGGATTGGATGGAAGTGAATTCTAGAACCTGAAAATATCTACTCTGATTGATGAAGTTGGTCTTGAAAAGGAGGTGCCTATCAATGACTGCTTTTTTGACTTGATTACTATAATATCTACTTCTACGTCCGAAGCCAGCGGTTCACTATCTAAGTATTTGCGGACACGTTTCTACTCTATGGGGTAAGAAGAGGGCTCTCTACCGAGACAATCTTGGGACCCAATACCAAAGTCATTAAGCCTGAGAAACCTGGTTATGCGGCGCTCCCTTGTACTCGGTCTGAGTCTCATTAGGCATAACATAGTCGTACGATGGCCCGCTCTTCTTCTTGCTCCAAAAAGACTGGCTTCCTTAAAGAACAGGGGAGGCGGGTTGCGGATGTGAGTGAGGAAGATGATGAGGACCCAGACGAGGGTGATGGTAGGAAGCATCCAAGCACTGGCCTGGAACTTGGCCGCGTCGGTAGGGTTGTAGTTGAGGAGAGCGACCAAGCTCATGCCGATACCGAGGAGGGTGTAGATAGCAGTACGGAAGATACTCCATTTGCTCCACGGGGTAGTTCGTGAGACGATTGTGAGGAGGACCATCAGGATGAGGGTGATGCCGGCGGCAATGTAGGCATATTGGAACTGTACAAGAGGTTAGCCACCTAGTAAGAGGGAGAGTATAGAGGGTCAAGACTTACAACCAACTCAAAGCGTGTCCAGGTCTGCTCGTTAACCTTGGCCTCGAGAGCGTTGTCAGTGATGTTGGAGTTGGTCTTGTCCTCGGCGATTTCGGTCACGAGGTCGATGCCAAAGGTCTCGAGCAGAGAGTTCTCCATAGAGTAGGTGATAGAGTAGAAGGCCTCGGCAAAACTATTGAATTCATCCTCATCCGGGAAATCCTTGTCCTCGAGTGTCGTGGCGTACTTGGCAAACTGAGGCCAGAAGTCATCGGCGATATCGCTGATGTTGGTAATGGCGCTCTCGACCGTGGTCCAAGTCGAGGCGTACTTGGGTGGGTAGAGCTTGAAGAAGTCGGTGATCATCTTGGTTAGGTTGTCAATGATGTTTTGTGTTGTCGACTTGGCAATGTCGTTGACGTCGTTGAAGACGGAGTCGAGGGTCAGGTTCTTGAGGGTGTCGATGATCTTGGTCCAGATGACGAACTGGGTGAAGCCCTGCATGAAGAGAACCAGCGCCAGGTGGAAGGGGAAGTGAATCACGGTCCAGATCTGTTGGCGCACATGAGGGAGGTTGGGGTTCTTCATCCAGTCAAAGTAGACGAGGAAGACGAAGTAGACGGTAGCTGAGGCAGCAGTGACGATACCAATTGTTTGCGAGTCTAACACTGATTAGTTCCATCCTATTAAAGGAGGTAATGCGTGCTTACTCCATGCATCAGGGCTCTTGACAATAGTAACAACACTCTGAGCAATGACAATAATACCATCACCAAGAATCATGACAGTCAAAAGACCCATACGCTTCATCAGGTGAGTGCCCTGGAAGCTGAGCACCGGCCAGATGTTTGCAAAGGCAAAGGTGAGGATGACCTCGACACCAGCGAGGACGTACCAGGCGATAAAGACTCGGCTGTTGCCCGCCCTGAAGCGGAACGTGATACCCAGATAGACCAGGGCCACGATGACGTTCATGCCAATCTGCATTAGCATCGGGAGACGCTGCTTCTTGTACTTGCGGATGTGCCAGAGGATGCTTGCGTATTCGACGGCCAGACAGAGTCGCGAGATCATGAGGATGATGGCTAAGCAGAGTTAGTTGCTGGGTTCGACGTGTAAAGGGGTTGCTCGTACACATGGTTCTCATCGTCTTGACATTTTGGTCGTCAGGGGTGAACTTGGGAGCCACGACGGCAAAGCCAACCATGACACCAAGATGAACACCTCGGGCCGCTCGCTCTATTGCTTGTCAGCGTTGTCCATCCATAGCGATTCAATGGGCGTCATACCGAAGAGACTGTCAGTCACGAAGCGCACATCGTAAAGACTGACAGCGAGCCATGTGATCCAGAGAACACTTTAAACGTCAGAACGAACCAATTCATGCGCTGTCTTAACCCTCATACCTAAAGTATCCAACGTAGGCCTTGAAGCGGTCGTGACTGTTGACACCCTGCGTCTGAGAAAAGACAGTGTAGTTGGCGGCGAAGAAGAGATCGAAGAAAAGCTCGAGCAGACTAGCATCCTCGTGCTACTTGATGGTCAGCAACACAAGCTGACATGCGTATGATTCATTCACAAACCTTTTGGAACTGCGGACAATCCGCCTCGAATCTGTTTCCAAAAAGACTCAAGTCGGGAGCCGTGGCTTGTTTTGTCGGAGCAAGAGTTGTCGTGTCTGACCGGTCCTCTGCGATGAGGGGACTCTTGAGAAGCTGAAGCTTCTCAGCTGTCGTCTGTTCTGGTGTCTCTTCGTTGGCCATCCTCACTAGCCGGCTAGAATGAATTGAACTGCCAAAAGGGAGAGATTACAATTGAGAAAAGAAACGCAGATACTTGATTCGAGTCAACATTGGAAGGTAGACAACACACACTACTTATACAAATTGGCGCCACAGACTCAACCTGCGTGAGCAGGGATACGGGATATCATTAATAGAAATAGAGGATCATCATGCACCCAGCGGCCGACTCCAGCCTCATCAAGGATGAGGACGATTCGTGGGAGAGATGGTCAGCCCTGAAGTGGACTCCTCCTCCCCCTGTTGTGCATTAGGGGGAGAAACGCTCAGATGCAACCCAACAATCCCAGCTGCGCCCAGATGATGGCCTATGATTGCCGAGCTGGAGCATCAAGGGAGCAGCTTGGTTCTGACGTGAGCAAGACCTAGCGTAGAGACGGTGCACCCGAAAAACCAACTTGGGGGCCAAAAAAAAAGCTATGAGCAAGGGCAAGGACTCTGCTCCCCCCTCGTGGTAATCCATGATTCGCGAATACGCTCGACCCAGAGACGCTGGATCGTCTTGGCAAGGGCGTTTTTTCGGCCCACAAGGCTGGACTGGCTTGGTCCTGGGGATATGATGATAAATGAGCTGGACACCCCAAGGTTGGTGTAGCTCAAGTCCCGAGGACCAGGGTAGCAGTGCCAAAAGTTCCCCATCATGTTGGGTAGAGTTGCAGCAATCTTTGCTTATTGAGGAAGCAATTTTCGTCGCTTCGAGAGCTGGTGACCAATGCTTCATGCTTACGTTTCTTGGGCTGAAGATGTCGTGCATATTTACAGAAATCAGCCGCGTCAATTGTGTCTTTGACACATCTTGAGTTCTGCATTTCGATCAGTCAAGTTCATGTTCAATTTTCCATTGAGATCTTCAATAGCGTCCCTTCTTAACACCATCAAATAAAGATGGTGGTGCTCTAAACAACGCTCCCGTTTGAGCCCAACGCCTCCTCCTCCAGCCACAAGTTGATATCCTTCCAGCTGAGCCACTAGCGTATACAACCTCATGAGGCTATCAAGGATGATCGCTGGGCCACGGTTTCACCGCTTCACGACTCGGAGCCGACCCTCCTCTCATCCCCTCGAAAAATCCAGCCTGGATAGGAAATCGGGTGAAACGATAGACTGGAACTTGGGCCCATCCTCGTAGGGCTGGAAATAAGTGGGGTCCGTTTCTGCAGGTGATGCAGATCACGTGTCTTGGCGACAGGCGAATGCCGGATGAATCTCGGTTATGCATTAACTGAGGACTTGACCCAAATGAAGCGCTTAATCTCGTCGCGTCTAACGCGTCTCCCTGACCCCATTGATTTCACGATGTGCATGGCCGTTGTTTCTTTGGCGCATACCACTTGACAATTCAGCTTGATGCGATGCTAGAGTCTGATTCTATCCTTCAATAGCAGAAGCATTTGCCTGCTTAAACTATAACACCATGGATCTCGCCGTTACACCGACCGGCCGAAAACGAGCCCACATCGAAACCGACGATCCAGTCCCTACTCCTGCTACCCTCAAGAGACGCCGTCTCGATGACCTCACCGCCGGATCTCCCTCGACCCCCAAAGCCCTCAATGCTATCAACGCGGCGATACCTACAGTGGTGAATAGTCAGAATGGATGGCCGCCCGTGGATGAGAATATGGACATGACGGGCCTCGGCAAGCAACCCGGGGCTCTTCCAAACCCATCTCAAACAACACCACAACCTGCGCCTGCCTCCGCTTTCCGCCCAGCAATCAAACTTTCCGCGCTTAAGGGTACAAAATGGGATACTGGGGAGGAGCGTCGCCCCGTTTTGCCAAAGAAGGTTGGTCCTGGTCGGCCTAGGAAGACTGCCACACCGAAGAAGCCTGCAGCGCCGAAGGGTAGGGGGCGGAAGAAGAAGACACAAGACACGGCCGAAGATACGAATAAGGATGAAGATGAATCTGTGGCCCGCGAGTCCACTGATGAACTGTCGGCGGTGCCAGATGGATTGCTCTCAGCCTCGAAACCAACACCCAAAGGAATCTTGACTCCTTCGAAGAAGAGAGGGCCTCGGGGTCGGAAGAATGTTACGTTCGGTGCAGGTCACGACGCAAATGGGGAGGTTTTCTTTGAAGATTTGCCAAAGAAGCCACGGACACCACGCAAGGCGGCCAAATCAGAAGCGGACGAGATTGTGTGCGCCATCTGCCTGAAGCCCGATTCCAAGGCACCAAATCAGATTATTCTCTGCGACATTTGCGATTTTGCGGTTCATCAAGAATGTTACGGTGTGCCTGAGATTCCAGAGGGGGATTGGCTCTGCAAGTCATGTGCTCAGGAGGATGTGCTCAAGACGCCAAAGAAGGCTGGAGAGACGAACATCCCGACCATCACAATAGCGGCAGAGGTACCCGAGATTCCAAACCTGGAGCAACATGTTAGGTCACTGCAGAGAGTCCTCTTGGACCGATGCACAGGGCGGAGGCGGTTACAATTGGCTGGGCAGCTGGAGGCTGAGGAGAAGGTCTACCAGCTTGTCGAACAGACGGTGGTTGCTGGTGAGGGCAACTCGATGCTCCTTATTGGTGCCAGGGGCTGTGGAAAGACTACGGTAAGACTTGACCCGTCTTTGGCGTCACTCGGTCACTAACTTGTAACAGCTTCTTGAAAAGGTCATTGCAGACATTTCTCAAGAGCACAAGAACGACTTCCACGTGGTCAGGTTAAACGGTTTCATCCATACGGATGACAAGCTCGCACTCAAGGAAATATGGCGACAGCTTGGAAAGGAGATGCAGGTTGAAGATGACCTCGTGAACAGGGTGAGTACAACCTTCGCTTGCCTTGCCTATCCCAACTCACACTTCTAGACCAACTACGCCGACACCATGGCATCCTTGCTTGCCCTTCTGTCTCATCCATCTGAAATCATCGGTACGGACGAGGGTGTCACGTCACAGTCGATTGTCTTTGTCATTGACGAGTTTGACATGTTTGCCTCTCACCCTCGACAAACACTATTGTACAACTTGTTCGATATCGCACAGTCTCGAAAGGCGCCCATCGCAGTGGTGGGCTGTACGACTCGGTTGGATGTTGTGGAAATGCTCGAGAAACGAGTCAAGAGTCGATTCAGTCATCGATATGCTTACCTCTCTATGCCCAAGTCACTGCCAGCATACTGGCAAGTTTGCAGACAGGGTCTGATAGTGGACAGTGACGAGGCTGAGAAGGAGGGCATCAACACTTATCTTGAAGGACACGCCGAGTTCCAGCAGTATTGGAGCCAGAAGATTGAGGCAAGCAAATCCCTCCTTGACCAAAACCAAGTAACTGACCAGCTATGCAGGGGTTGTACAGGGAGCGGTCATTCCAAGATCTGCTCCAGTATCACTATTACACGACCAAATCGGCTTCGGCGTTCCTTACCGAATGGATCCTGCCCTTGTCGGCTCTCTCGGCGAGCGATGTGACACTAAAGATACCTGCTCTACAAAGCGAGGTTGAGTCTCTCACACCCCCTGACAACCGACTGCACCTCCTATCCACGTTATCCGAGTTGGACCTGGGACTGCTCATCGCGGCAGCACGACTGGATATTGTGGCGCACACAGACACGGTCAACCTGGCCATGGCGTACGACGAGTACAGCTCCTTGATGGGGAAGCAGCGTGTACACTCGGCGACAGCAGGCATGCTGGCTGTTGGCGGTGGTGTCCGAGTCTGGAGCCGTGGAGTTGCCGGCATCGCATGGGAACGTCTCATCTCTCTCGGACTGCTGGTACCTGCAGGCATAGGAGGCACAAGGACGCTCGGCCACGGGGGACTTGAAGGAAAGATGTGGAAGGTGGACGTGGCATTGGAGGAGATACCTGCGGCGGTGAAGCTGAGTACTGTACTGGCGAGATGGTGTAGGGAGATTTAGAAGGGGCATTTGTTTGATGAGGCGTCTAGGCTGTATGCGAAAACGAGGCATTTCTTGCTGCTTTGTGATGAGCAGTGTTGAAGAACTATGAATACCTACATATAGAGTAATTTAAACATGTCAAGCATTTTTCGCTATTGTATCATTCTGGTATATCTCGGCCATATCCTTGGAATCTCATTCTCGCGGTATCTTAGTGATGGGTATATCCTATTGTTTCCCAGTAGAAGGTGTATGAAGAAGCCAGTTTCAGCTTACAGAGGAGATTGTTTGTTTAGTGTATAACTATAGTAGGTATTTCAAGGAAGTCAATCCCAGCATTTTTCTCATTTTATATCCCATAGCTAGTACCAGCCTTAACTTTCATGTATCCTTTCAACTGCCAGCGTTTTTTTTTGTCCTTCCCCTCTTGAATCTCATCTAGAACTTGATCAGCATTTGCAAAGTGTGTGTACCATATATACTGACCCGTTGACTTGCAACAAACTCTTCACCAGTCCGTAAGACCCAAGCCTCTACGTTTAACGTCAAGAGGCTCGTCAAACATGCCCGCCTCAAGCGTCTCGAGGTCTTCCATTCCCGTCGTTGACTGTCGACGAGGGAAAATGAGGCCAACGGGGACGGTAAAGATTCTGAATGATAGGCCGAGCATTGTGTTTGTTTTTGGAAGAGGTGGTTTCACACAATGTTATGCTCTTAAAGTAGTATGAGGGTGAGAAAGTACTGGGATCTGGAGATAGATATCATCAACATCTCAAAAAGGCCTCACGACATGACTCTATACTTATATACCCATCCAGACCGGCCTCTCCGTGTTTTTTTTTTTAAAGCCAGCTGTTCTATTTCCCTCCATCCGAGCACCTCAAGGCTGATGCCATATCCGTCCACCAAAAAGGGGGGCAAAAAAATGTTAGGACGAATAGTAAGAAAGAGAGTATATCACCGCCAAAGGCAAAGGCTGAGATGGCGCAAGCGCCTCGCGGAGGTCGCGATCTTTGGTGGCGGTGGCATCTCGTTGGAATGCGGATTTTCAGGGGGCGTGGAGGTAAGGTTCGCCCAGGAATAAAGAATGCCAACCCATGGTGAGTGAATGAATGTAGATCTTGTGCTTGTTTAGTAGGTCCCCCTGAGGATTTTGGATCATCTACGTTATGTGATGAGATATGGCGGCGGGAGTCAAAAGGTGAGAGGGGGATACTATCTGATGTCTGAGAAAAGGGCACTCAGTCAAGCTCAGATACCTTTCTTTTCTTGCAAGGTGTGTCTATTCGCCTCCGCAAGGACCATGTGTGTCTTTGGGATAATCATACCGCTCCCGGGATAAATGACATCGGATCGAATATCTCATGTTGCCACTCCTCAACACTCTGGCATCTTCGTTATACAGCCCTATACAGTTCTTGCTCAAACTCTAACCAATCTTAATCTACAACCTTGTCACTTGAGAGCAAAAGACACAAAAACCTTGGGTAGACAGGTATGACACCGGTTCAGCTCGGCTGGATTCAACCCATCTGTTTGGGAGAGAGAGAGAGAGAGAGATACCCTCAAAATCTAGTATCACAAAATTATCCATCCCATCCCATCCCCTCCAAACGCCGTCATTCCTCTCATTGTCCATACAATCAATAGGTAGTTAGCATTAAGCATTTCACGTCCCATCCTAAACCGTCCATGGACGGATCCATTCATACATGCATCCATCCATCCATCCTAATTAACGTGATCAATTCATGTCTCATTCCACAACCAGACCCTCTAGCACCCTCATCGCTTTTGAGCCCTCGTTCTCGAACCGGCTCACTATCGATTCGCACTCGAGCTTTAGCTTGTTCTCGGCCTCTGCTGCATTGTGGTAGATCCACTCCTGCACCGTCATCTGCTTCTCAGGTGATGTCAAAGTTTGTCCCTGCTTCAAGAATCGATCCGCGCCATTCTCCTTGTCAGAGTTGGTCCGTGGTGACCCAAAAACGGCCTCGAGGTCCAGCTCGGTCCATGGCGCTGTGCTACGTGGACCGACGATCATGTTACGCTTCGACGGCGAGCCACGTGTAGGAGTTGAAACTGGAGGCGCGAGAGCAACTCGCTTGGGGTTGGCGCTGGCTGCAGGCTTTGACGACGGAGGCTGGTTCTCAGCGTCAGAGGACTGAGGAGACTGAGACGGTGAGATGGCTGCTTGTCGGGCGGATGGCGCAGGGGAAATGATCCGTCCCGGTGTTGATGGAGGGTTCGCCAGATGAGCGGAACTAGGAGGTGGCGATGATGGCCGCGCCGATTCAAACGACACCACTCGAGCGGCGGCATGCTCTTCCTTCTGTTCCTTAGCCGAGTGCATTTCAACGTCATCTTGCACATCTTCTGATCTTTGCGTGGATGGCTGCGCTGCCTCCTCGCTTTCAATCGACTTCTGAGCATCCAGGGACTTCTTGGAAGGCCGGCCTCGACCGCGCTTAGGGGGGGCAACACTTGACTGGCTCTCATCAGCGCCGAGGGACGCACGGGATGCTAGTGAAGCCTTAGAGGGACGACCACGGCCTCGCTTCACCGGGGGCTCTTCCGGAGTCTCAACTGGTGTTTGAGTTGGCGCTTCAACAAGTTCGAGTTCATCAACCGACGCTTGGGACACGAGTGACGCCTTCGAGGGCCGTCCGCGACCTCGCTTGCCCGTCGCGCTCGAACGAGCAGTCGCCGACTTCTTGACGACTGTGTCTGTGCTGACCATGCTTTCCTCATGGGCTGGCTCCTTCACCTCTGGCTCCCATTCTGGTGTAGTAGACTTCTCTGGGATTTCCTCAGGTTGTGGAGTTTCTTCAGGGACCGTGTGATCTTCCTCCTCAACAGGCTGTGCTGCGGCCTTGCCCTTCTTCGATTTGGTCTGCTTCGACACCTTTCGAGTTCCAGCCTTTCGTCCCTTCTTCGGAACATGGAGCTCCTCACGTTCCGGCTCTGGCTCCGGCTCTGGTTCGACCTCGGGCTCGGGTTCATGATCTGACTCGGGTTCCGGTTCCCGTTCTGGCTCTGGCTCATCGACTTCCATTTCAGCTTGTAGAGCCCTGAGCTCATCGTCAACCTCGTCTTCATCCACCTCAGCTGGTTCAGGGTTGAACATGGCGTAGTCCTGTGATTGATCGGCCTTGGACTTGGAACCCTTAGCACCCTTCTTCTTGGCCTTTAGCCGCTCGGAATCAGAATCGATTGTGATCTCTTCATCCTCGGTCAATTGCCTCTCCAGATCTGCCTCCAGCTGACGCTCAATCTCATCATCATCCGGGAAGGTTCCAGGTGTTGATTCGTAGGCGGGCATAGACACCTCAGAGGCAACAGATGTCGCAGAAACAGAGCGTGTGGACTTGGTAGCCTTCTTGGTCTTTTTTCGTCCGCCCTTTTTGGGAGCGGGATCCTCAGCCATCTCCATGTCTTCGTCTTGTTCCAGGGTCGAATCGGGTACGGCAACGCTACCTCGGGTTCGTGTTGCGCGTTTCTTAGCAGCAGGAGCTTCTGGCATGGCCATGCTAGCATCCTCAATTGCTGTGCTGTCTCGCTTCTTGCCCCGAGAAGGCTTGGGTGGTGCCTCTTCCTGGATCGATTCTTCCACCTCTTCAACAGGTTCCTTCTTGGCCTTCGTCTTTCGTCCCTTTTTCGGGGCAGCGGCCTTGCGAGCTTTTGTCTTCTTGCCACCTTGTGTTGAGGCTGTGGTAAGAACACTATCTTCAGCGCCAGCGACCGATTCGTTTAGAGACGGCACTTCTGATGTGGCTGTGGCGACGGATTGAACGGATAGGCGAGAAGCCTTGGATGCGCGTCCGGCTTTACTCTTGGGTGGCTTCTTGTGGTTTTGTGCCTCATCAAGCAAGATGAAGAAAGGACAGCCAGGTGATCGGTTGAAGTGCTCATCGCTAGACAAATGTTAGCTAGAAGTGAGAAATGGCGAGGTTGGAGTACTCACAGTGGCATATCACCGGGCTCCCATCCGTCGAGGGCAAGTTGGCAGTATGCGCATGTTGCCATGTCATCCGAATCCTCTGTCGGTGTGTATTTCCATCCAGCGTCAACAAGTTGTTTTGTTTTGCACTTCCAACCCTTCTTGGAATCGTGTGGCCACCTGCCAGCAAAGGTGGCCTTTCTCGCCTCTTTCATATATGGTTGGTTTGGGTCTTCTTGCGCATAGTCTCCCACCTCGGCCTCAATCGCGGCAACGACAGCCCAGCCACACTCGGGGGCATGCTTGAGATGTTCTAGGAGAGGGTCGTCGAAAGCCTCCCAGCCGTCGAGGCCCTTGTGACATAGGAAGCAGTTGACATTGTCGGGGCTTTGTGAAGTAGGGTTGAAGAATAATCCAGCACGAGCAAGCTGTCGAACGTGTTAGCATTGGTTTACGTGGCGGCGCAGAATAATTCATACACTCGCTGCTGAAATGTTCTTGTGTGGCCAAGCGAGTGCCTTGGTGCCTCTGCCACCAGCTGTTGACCCTCGCTTTTTTACGCTCTTGTGAAAAGAAGCCAAACGGCTCTCGTATGTGATATACTGGTCGGTAATGTCGTCGAAAGACATGATTGCGGTGATGCGACGCGTCGAGTCGCGGTTGGTTGAGGGTATCTGCAGTCAAGGCGCGAAGCGAGGCCTCGTTGGCGGTGAATGCGTAAGGAACCACGAGACACGACGGCTATGAGGGAGAAAAAATCCAGGAAAAATTAGTGAGCATTCTAGTATCAAAGGCTCGTCTCAAAATAGCGCTGGGCGTCGTGTAGGAAGCTCGTGGGGATGTCGAATTGCGATGTATGGGAAGAGTGTTGTTTGGAAGGAATATTGATTGATGGTCACAGTAAGAGGCCCGCTGCGGTGCGGTCAGTGTTCAGTGCCCAGTAATGGCTTTGGGTGGGTCCAGGCGCGTTTGTTTACTTTGGTGGGTCAACCAGGTCTTTGACCCCAGAGATCCAAACAACCCGATCACCAATAGAATATATGGGACTGTTCAAAGCGCCTAGGTTGAGGGTATTGGTTTGTCTATGCGTGCTGCAACTGAAGGCCTGCGGTTACTTTGTGTTTTGTGTGTTTTGACAGAATAGAAACGATTGATCCTTGCGGCAGGCTGGCTTCTCGGCTACCCGGCTAACTTCCTTGTTAACTGAGAGGACGGCAGCATACCAAACTTAGATATCATATCATATTGATCACAAAGCTACGTGTTCTTGGTCTTGGTGCTCGGTGCTCTGGCCTCCAATCAAGCTCTTACAGCTTCCCAGCTGCCTTCAGTCCTCGCTCACCATCCACCAAGATGCACCACCCTTCGTGACCCCGGCCGCCATCCCCAGCCACCACTGCGTCGAACCCACCTTGCTCGTTGGCAAACTTAAGGACGTCATCATCAAAGCTCCCAGGCTGCAGCCACACAGATGGGATGCCCAGCTCCTTTGCCTCCTGAAGAACCTTGAGAGTTGCCGAGGGAGGGGTTATAACTGAGATGGATGTCTGCTTAGGATTGGGAAGCGCCGTGACGCTGGGGACCGTGGGATGATCCTTTTCTAGAGCAGAAATAGTTGCCGATCCCGGATTGATGGGAGTAACTGGCAAGTCATGATAGAGATACCAGGCAAAGACTATTCAAACACTGTTAGTCGACACGGGCTTTCATGAGATATTGACATGGATCGGACCTCGGTGGCCGAACTTGGCGGGGTTTGAGCTGGCGCCCACTACCGCAAAGGCAGAAGACGCAAAGAACTTGCGGACAGTGGCTTCGGTAGTCATTTTAAAGTCGATTGGGTACTGGGCTATCGGTATTTGGTATTTGACTGTTGAGGATTGTCAATCAAGGATGCAAGAGTTCAAGGGATGTTGGAGGTTCCGTTATCACCCACCCACGCCGATGCGGGGCTGCGGCAAGTCGCCATACACCGATCACTCCATGTTGGAGCTTAAATGCTTGTGTCATATCATCCATCATATGTAAGGGGGAAAGCCGTGGCTGCGAATTATAAATCAGTTGATTCTGCTTGCGCATCCTTTCTCGTTCTTTAGCTACTTTCAAAGTACAGTAAACTTGATCAATAAACCGTTGTGACCGTGAACATGTCCGTATTTGGGTAAGTCATTCATGGTCAAATTGATGCATCTCCTAGGACCATGTGGAACTAACACCACCACAGAAGGGCAACTTTCTCCGCTGCAAGATTCGCCGAAGCCAGGCCCACGTATCCTGCAAGTCTGTTCAAGACAATTCTGGGGTATTACAATCATGAGGATCCTCATGGCACGCTTTTGGACCTGGGTTGTGGCCATGGAATTGTTGCCAGGGAACTGAGTCCCCGCTTCGCCAGAGCCATCGCCATTGACCCCAGTGATGGGATGATCCGGCTTGCAATGCAAACTCATGCTGAGCACACCAAGATCTCGTTCCGTCAGGGTTACGCCGAGGACTTGTCTTTTCTACCTGCGCACTCGGTAGACATGGCTGCAGCTGGCCAGGCAGCGCATTGGTTCAACTACCCCCAAGTCTGGCCAGAGTTGTCCAGGGTAGTCAAGCCAGGCGGCTCACTGGCTTTTTGGGGGTACAAGGACAACATCCTCATTGGACACCGGGGAGCCAACGAGGTTTTTGATAAGTTCTGCTACGGCGAAGGAGAAGTGGCACCCGGAGTGGAGGGGATGAATCAGTATTGGGAGCGTCCTGGACGAGACATCCTCCGCGACCTGTTGGAGGATGTCAAGCCCCCTGAGTCGGAGTGGGACAAGATCAAGCGAATCACCTACAATGTCGACAAAGACACGACTGAGATTGCAGGCCCAGAGACGGCTTGGATGAGGAAGAAGCTCACCCTCGGGCAGTTTGAAGCTTATACGCGCACCTTTACTGGGTACCAGGGCTGGATGGATGCGCACCTGGACAAGAAGAGCCGTGCCGAAGGTGGTGAGGGAGACATTGTGGACATTATGTTTGATCACATCCTGGAGGCGGAACCCGAGTGGAAGGAGAAGGGTGATCGCTGGAGAGATATCGAGGTTGAATCCGTCTGGGGCACGTATATTCTGCTGGCGACGAGGAAGTGAGGATGAAGACGGTGAGGATCTGATTAGGACGGATATTCCGCCAAGACTTGATCAAGGCGATCGACAGCCACGCAACAGACAGTTATGCAAATGCAATGGCCTCCAAGCCCATTTTTTACACATAAAGACCAATCCTTTTGATAAGAGCTTTGCATATTTACCCAAGTTTCAATAGTTTCACCGCCTCGATTGGCTAGTAGAGGGTCGACAATATAAACCCGACATCATGCACCCCTAGCTACATAATTAGGCCTGCACTGGCGATCAACCGCCTAATCTATTTTGTCACCACGGCTGGCTTCGGTTGGGCGACCAGCCTGGGCCATGGGCTGACACGGTTGCCCCGTCAGTCTCAGGCAAAAGGACAGCAGGGAGGCCAAGGCGTGAATTGAAATGCACAGCGAGTGCAAGCCTGGTCCTCTTTTCTTACTTCTTCATCCTTCAACACCACTCGACCTCTCAAAAAAACCATCACCAAGCATCATTTTTTTTCGCCGTCGCTCTTCGTGCAATCTACAGTACCCATTCCCCGTGTCACAAGCTTAAGCCCATCAGCCGCACACACCCAAACCCAAAATGGTGAGTCCCAGTTGCCCCGGACACCCCTTTCTCGAATGGCGTAAACAACCCACCCCGCCCTCTGATTCGACAGTCGGTCGCCCGAACAGTGGAAGAGCTTGGAAAGTTGGTTTTGCATCACCTCGCGCGAAACAAACAGTCTCGGACTCTTTGCAACTTTCATCTTCCCACATTTCTCTGCACTTCCTGAATCGCAATCGCAGCACTTTAACCAGCGCATCACAACAAAACACTACAAGTAATCATGTCTTCTAACAAGTTCGATTCTCAGGCTTCGACCAACTACAAGGAGGCTTTTGCCCTGTTCGACAAGCGCGGCAATGGCCGTGTTTCCCTCGAGAGCCTGGGTGACCTTCTCCGCGCCTGCGGTCAGAACCCTACCCTCTCCGAGATCCAGGACCTCGAGAAGAACGTTGGTGGTGACTGTGAGTATTTTATTTTGATTCTAGACGTTTCAGGGCACCCACTGACTTGATGCGCACAGTCGATTTCGAGACCTTCCAGCGTGTTCTGAACCGCCCCGGCGGCTTCCGCGACCCAGGCGAGCCCGAAGAGTACTGCCGCGGTTTCCAGGTGTTTGATAAAGACATGACGGGCTTCATCGGCGTCGGCCAGCTCAAGTACATCCTCACAAACCTCGGCGAGAAGATGACCGATGAGGAGGTGGATGAGCTCCTCAAGGCTGTCGACACCAGCTCAGGCCAGGTCAACTACACTGGTACGTTTTCTTCATGTGGCACCTCACCCTCGCAACCAATAACTGACGGATCCGATGCAGATCTCGTGCGAACCATCCTCGCCAACTAGGCGGTACAAGACAATGGGCGGATCAGTTAATGCATCTACGTGGAAGGGCCGGCGTTTGCTTGTTTGATTATGGAATTGGATTCGGCTATGGATAAGTCGAAATTATGAATTACCGCTGCGCCTTTGGCGAAGCACCAGCATGTATGGATTTCTGGTAGATACTTTGGGGGGCGAGCAGGAGTCTAGATAGAATTGATGCTCTTGTGTCTCTTGATTACTCATTCTTGTGATGGTGTTCGGAAGGATGTTTCACCGTGATCAGGGGCATAATGGGGCACAGAGAGGTGCACTAGCTTCACCATGATATTCTAATCCTTTTGTTTACATTTGCCCGCATAATAATCAAGGCTTCCAATCACAAGCATTGATCATGCACCCTGAATTGTTGGATCGTCCCGCTTCGCCCTGACCATGATGATGCCCGTGGCTGGGTGGGCGATCATACCGCCCCGCCACAGCACCCGATTGCCCCGCGTTTTCCGTTCACTAGTGGCGGATTGAGGCAGGAGCTTCAGCTGCACCACCGACCTACTGTAGCTCTCGCCCCATCTCCCTGCATCAACACCAGACCTTAACGCTTTGGTAGACGCCTGATCAATAGAGCTTCTGCCTGTCAAACCCCTCTTTTCCCTCCTTCAACTTCTGGCCTCAATTCCACAATCTGTAAAGCCAACCGGCTGCCCAGCCAGAATCAACCCACCTCTTGTCCTGTCCGCCAAGCTGGACAAGCGTGCTTCCCGCAAGCCCCTCCTCCTACTCTCCCTCCTCATCCTCGTTCTCGCCATCATCCTGGCTTCCTCAAGAGCCTTCTCCCGCCTCGGATCACTAGCCAGTCACTTCAGATTTCAAGCCGCGCGCTCTGCTATCCCGATAAGACAGCTCATGACTAGCACCATGGTTCCCGACAAGTACCGTAACCCTCCCCAGGCGCCGCCGCTGTTCACCGCCACCCCCGAGTCGATTGCGGCCGACACGAAGAAGCTCTGCGACGTCACCAAGGATGTCCTAGACAAGGTGGTCGCCGATGTCCCCGCCGACAAGGCCACCTTTGCCAAGGCTCTTGAGCCTATCCTGCTGGACGAGAACTTGGCTGCCACCCAGCGACGTATCTTGACTTTCTATCACCACGTTTCCACCAACAAGGAACTGCGAGATGCTTCCACCGAGGCTGAGAGGGTCTTCAATGACTTTGGAATCGAGTGCAACATGCGAGAGGACGTCTTCAAGGTTGTCGACGGAGCCTTTGCGAACCGATCTTCTGAAGATCTCAACAAGGAACAGCTGCACGTCCTCGAGAAGGAACGACAAAAGTACATTCGAAACGGTCTGCGTCTTCCTGCCGGCCCCAAGCGGGACAGATTCAAGGAGATCCAGAAGCGTCTGAGCGAGCTCGAGATTCAGTGCCAGACCAATCTCAACGAGGAGAAGGGCGCTATCTGGTTCACACCTGAGGAGCTCAAGGGTGTCCCTTCTGATGACATTGACATTGACTCTCTTGAGAAGGGAACTGGAGAGAACGAGGGCAAGGTCAAGCTTTCTTTCAAGTACAACCACTACTTCCCCCTCATCAAGCACGCCGTCAACGCCGACACTCGCCGCAAGTACACCATTGCGGAATCTAACAAGGCCAACATCAACGTGCCATTGTTCCAGGAAGTCATCACCCTCCGAGACGAGGCTGCCCGACTTCTCGGATACGAAAACCATGCAGCTCTCCGGATCGAGGAGAAGATGGCCAAGGGCCCCGAGGCTGTCAGAGAATTCCTGGATGATCTTCGAACTCGGCTGGCCGAGGGTGGAGCAAAGGAGATTAACAAGCTCTTGGAGTATAAGAAGAAGGACCTTGAGGAGCGTGGTCTCCCAGTTGACGACAACTTTTTCATGTGGGACACATCCTTCTACTCGCGTATCCAGAAGGAAAAGGAGTACAGTGTCGACGAGACCAAGATCTCCCAGTACTTCCCCGTCGACTCGACATTTGCTGGCATGCTCAAGATCTTCGAGGAGATTTTCGGCTTCGTCTTCGTCGAGCTTAAGCCTGATGAGCGAGCCCGACTTAGCCCTACTGGCAAGGCTGAGGATATTGTGTGGCACGAAGATGTCTTGATCTACAGCGTGTGGGATGACGAAGCGTCAGGCGGTAACTTCTGTGGCTACCTGTACCTGGATCTGCACCCCCGTGACAACAAATATGGCCACAATGCCAACTTCAACCTTGAGCCAGGTTACGTCACTGAGGACGGTAAGAAGCACTACCCCGTTACTGCTCTTGTCTGCAACTTCAGCAAGCCTTCACCCAAGAAGCCTTCCCTCCTCAAGCATCACGAGGTTGTGACCCTGTTCCACGAGCTGGGCCACGGCATCCACGACTTGGCTGGACGTACCCGCTACAGCTACTTCCATGGAACTTCGACGGTGCTGGACTTTGTTGAGGCACCTTCCCAGATGCTCGAGAACTGGTGCTGGACTCCTAGCGTTCTCAAGTCTCTCTCCAAGCACTGGGAGACTGGCGAGCAGATCCCCGACGATCTTATTGAGAAGCTGGTTTCCACCAAGCGCCTCAACTCAGCCATTGGTGCACTGGGTCAGCTGACCATTGGCATTTTCGACATGACCGTGCATACGCCCGAGTCTCACGAAGCGGTCAAGCAGTTGAATGCTGGTCGGCTGTGGAACGAGCTTCGACACAACATCTCCGGAACCAAGGGCCCTGAGGACCTTGGACAAGGCCTGTAAGTATTCTGTATTACGTTGATCATGAGTAGTACGCTAACGGTGAAGCAGTGAATGGGGTAACCGACATGCAGGTATTGGCCACTTCATTGGTGGATATGATGCCGGTTACTATGGCTACCTCTACTCTGAGGTGTTCTCTCTCGACATGTTCCACTCGTTCTTTGCGAAGAACCCTATGAACGGCGAGGAAGGCCGTCGATATCGCCACACGGTCCTGGAGAGGGGTGGTAGCATTCCCGAGATGGATTTCTTGAAGGAGTTCCTAGGTAGAGAGCCCAGCTCAGAGGCTTTCTACAAGGAGCTTGGTCTTTCTTCATCTGCTTAAAGAGGTCTTTTTTTGCCGACATTGGCAACATAGAAAAGAAAGAGAAAATCTATAGATACTCGATCAATGATGAGAGTTATGAGGCATGCCACTTGATTGTCGGCTTTGATGAACGTGCGTGTATTCTGCCGAGACTATGTAAGGCGGAGTTTGGGTCTGGTTATCGCCCCCTGACCATGACTTGGGCGTGCTGATTTACAAAAGATATATAAGGGGCATTGCAGAGGCTGGTCAACAATATCAAGATAGTTGCAAAAGCTGATTGTTGATTGTAGCTATCTAGTATTTTGTAGAAACTAGTATTCTAGCTTCTTGCTGAATCAGTATTGTAAATCATCGTGAACAGCAAATCTCAACCATAATACATCACAGGTCATACATGTTACAAGCTCCTTGACTCGGCCCCCTCATAGACTCGCCGATCTCTTACCAGGCGCCTCCCCCATTCTTCGTAGCTCAACATCACTCCCAGACTCGGTGTCGTCTAGGAAACTCTCGCCGCCTCTCCCCGTCGGTTCCTGAGAGGCATCGGCTGGTGCGTCCCCAACCGGTGTCTCTACCATCTCCTCGGAGCGCCCAGAGTTGCGGACGCCCTTGATCCACTCCTTCAGAGGTCTCCAACTCGTCACGAAAAAGATGACGGCGTTCCAGAGTCCTTGGAGTGGCAAGACTGCAGCTGTGGCGACGTGGTACTCGTAGGGAGAGGTGCCGACTAGCCAGCTGTGGATGCGGTTCAAACTGCTCGGGATCCAAGTCACCAGCACACTAAGGGCGAAAAGGAAACTAGTACGCAGGTAGGCTCGCTTGATGGGGTCCTCGACGACAAACTTGTTGACCGTCTTGTTGGTTGCCGACGTGATGCGGCGGAGAGGGGACCGTTGGGGTGGGTGGTTGCCGGCTGGGGATGTAACGGTGGAGAAGTATTGGCTTGGAGCTGTCTGGATCGGTGGGGGGAGCTCGTCGAAGGAGACGTGAGGTGTTGATTGTTGCATGCGTGCCGGTCTTGGTTCGTTGGGGAGAGCAGATGTTGATGCGGTTGAGTGGACGACTTGGACTTCGGTTACGATGGTTCCGTAGAAGCAGTCTTGGGGCACCGAGAGGAAATCGACGCGAGGCTTTTAAGACTGTTAGAGAGAGAGAGAGTCAAGATGAGTGAAAGTGGTTGTCAAGTACCTGCTCATAGACGCCCGCCTCTCTGCTCTTGGATGCCGAGAAACTCTTGAGTTGGTTTCGAGAGTGAAAGACATGATATCCGACCATGAAGTAAAAGATCAAGGATCCAATAATACACACCCAGATGAGCATGTAGTAGGTGTATATACGGATGTTTTCCCAGTCCTGATTGACCCAGCACCAGATCTGAACACGGTCAGTCGATGAGTGTTGGAGATATATATGTCGAGTACTCACAGTTGCCTGACCATACACAAGTCCTCGGCCTGGGTTTCTAACCAGCAGCAACGAGAGAGCGATTATGAAAGGGCCACCATAGCATATGAGGCAGTATAGCCACCACCATTTGCGAAAGGCATCTGGGCTGGTTCGGAAGAAGAAGACGAGAAAGACGTTGAAGGCCATTGCGAGGGACCACCAAGGGTCAGACTGCATGAACCTATAAGGGTAAAGTAAGTAAGGAAACACACCAATATCAGTTGAGGATGGATATAAACTAACATGTGGAACAAGAAGCTCTGTGCCTGGCATAGAGGAGACGCAACACCCAACTCGAGCCCATCCATGGCAATGATGCTCGCGATACTGGCGCCGACATTGGCGATACTAGCAAACACGATAAAAGTGTTTTGGACGTTGCGAACTCGAGGGACCAAGGCGTAGGCGATAAAGATGAGGACAACGGCAACCAGACTCACAGAACCTCCCATGCGCTCCATCAGCACCAGCGCCTGCGTCTGTCCCGGCGTCAGCGCCTCTGCGCGGCCGGAGACCAACTTGTGCGCTGCCGCCTCCGGCATGGTTTTTCGTTATATCGTTTTTATGTCTTTTTTTTCCCCAGAAATAATCTTTGATTGTTTGGTGTATATGGTAGGTTTGTTTATCAGCGTCTGGACAAGAAAAATGAGAAGAAAGAAGAAGTAGGAATGGAAAAAAGAGGAGGCAACCAAGCGAACCCGGTCTTGAGTAACTGTATCTTGCCGAGGGAGAAAAAACAAAGAGAGAGAGATGAAATGAGAAAGTCTGTAGGCTGCCGACAGGATCTTGGTGCGATACAAGAAGGGTGTACAAAGAGAGACGAGCAGAGAGAGAGGTCGAGGTTTGGCGAAGGGGGGGGCGCGCCGTGACACCTCAGTTAGCTGCACGTAGCCGTTGTGATAAAAAGAAAAAGAATCAGGTAGCTAGCTGGGTCTTTCTTTCTTTTTTAATCTGGCTTTGGTTTTCTTGTCGTCGAGTCTTGGGCTTGACAGTGCCAGGACACCTTTTTTCATCACTTGTCAGTGTCAAAGCTCTCGATGCGGTTTCTGCCAGTGACAACTGAGAAATGTCTTTTTTCTTCCCAAATATTGTACTCCAGGTTTAGAAACACTCATATTAAGTATGTATAGGCTAACTGGTTGACTCTGAATAACGAACGGTCTCGTCCTCCCCCCCTCCTCCTCTAACAACCAACACCAAAGGTATCCATACACTCCAATTCGTACATCGATAGGCTAATGCGTATTAAAAGTCGGCTACCTACTACCACTACTGTTCACACGCTGCTGACATTCCAAGGCAAACAAAATGTACCTCGACGAATACCGACTTGCATATTCTACCCTCGATCATCTTCTTGGCAAATCTGAACTTAGTATACCTCAACCCAATCAGAGCTTGGCCCCCATTAGCAAACATTGGTATACTCCCGCAAAAAGTCTCATATATCACATCCCATATCCCTCGAAATCTCATCCCAAGCTGCCGAAAAGCCTTGTCTGCCAAGAGGTTTGCTTTTGCGGTGAGGATGCAAGTTCCCGAGCTGAGAAAAAGATGGCTAACAGGACGACGCCCTCGTTTCTCGCCCTGGTTGTATGGCCTATGTGGCTTTCATCCCTCAACACACGAAACAAAGACGTCCACACCCAAGACAGCATAGACAAATTCGGGGGCGGGCAGACGAGCCACACCTCGTGGCCCTGTCTCAACGACCGTTACTATTTTCAGCCATTGAACAACCTCGAGCTGCCTTGTACGGTATACACCCACACAACTCAAGCAGAGATGCGTCCGTCACGAGACCCCATGCTGCGTTTCCCCCGCATTGTTTGCTCACGACATGTCCAGTTGTTGACCAACTTCAGCCCTGCCAACTTGCAGCATGGCGTCTTCTAGCTCTTCTAGAATCTTGGATTGAGCTTTGAGGCCAACTTTTCACTTCACACAGCACAGTCTGTTAGAGAAATTCTCACATGAGAGAAATATGCACGCAGCCGTCAAGCTGAAAACATGGCAGTATTGTAAGTCTTCAATTGGATCCTTCAAGCCACTTCATGGTCTAACTAGGGATCCCTGCTCACAGTATCAAAACAATTCCGTCTGTATACCTTACATGGGTGGATGCCTTTCCGCATCAAATCCCCCCCTCTTGCTCATTTCATTTATCATAAACCACCTTACAGTGTGTAAAGGAAATCGGGTCGCTTATCTCCCATCTCGTGGATCTCCTCCTCCGACTTGCCCTCGATTAGGTGGTCACGCTCACCGGCAAGTCGCAGCCTGTTCTCCCGCGCAAGCATCAGGTACATGATGAGGCTGCCTCCAAATACACCGGCAAACATGAAGCCCAGGATCGTTCCGTGACCCTCGTAGAAGCGGGGGGCGTTGATAAAAACGTTGCTGCTCACCACACCGTTCAGGTTGCCCCAGCCAATGACAAATCCAAGTGTGATACCTCGCTTGTACACACCTTCCACGTTGTTGGCAACCCAACTGATGGTGATGGGGATGACAGGGTAGATACCCAGGGCGCCCAGGAAACATCCAGTGTACTGAACAGCCGGGTTTGTCGAAGCGATAAGCATGACGAAGCCTGCAAGTCCGACAGGGGCAGCGCACAGGTTGAAGATGCCTCGCTTGTTGATTCGGTCAGAGTACATACCCACGCAGATGGTGACGATGGCAGCCAGGGCGTAGGGAGGCACACTGAGAAGCTGGTTTTTGATGATCGCCTTCTTGTCAGTGAAAGCCATGTTCTGAATGATGGTGGGCAGGAAGACGCTGAAAGAGTAGAGGGGCATCAGAGGACCCATGTAGATGAGCATGCCGCAGTAGGTCTTCCAGTCAGTGAGAGACTGCCAGAGGTACTTCATCTTAAACTCTTCGTTCTTGGCAGACGACTGCTGGTCAGAGGCAAGTCGGTAGATCACACGGCGTCGCTCCTCCTCGGTGAGAAAGGTAGCCTCAGTGGGGAAGTCGTGCACCATCCAGAATGAGGCAATACCGATGAGGATAGTGAGAAGACCCTCGATGATGAAGATCCAGGCCCAGCCAGCAATGCCAGAGATACCATCCATCTTCTGGATAGCAGCAGCAAGCAGACCACCGAAAGAGCCAGCAAGAGCCGCAGCAGAGAAGAACCAGGCGGCACGGGCACCAAACTCGGAACGCTTGTACCAACACGAGAGATAGTAGTTGATACCGGGGAACAGGCCAGCCTCAGTAAGACCAAGGAACCATCGAGCGGCCATGAGACCGTCCCAGTTGTGAACGAAACCCATGCCCAGCATGGCACCGCCCCACAGAACCCTGAACCCGGAGAGTCAGCAAAGATGCATTGCATAGGCGACGGACACTGTGTCAGCGCGGCTACTTACATGATGGCAGGGATGAAGATGGAGGGCTTGGACCACTTCAGGAGAACGTTGGCGAGGGGCTCAAAGATGGCATATGAGATGTAGAAGATGGTAAGGGTGGCATTGAATTGCGAAGTGTTCATGTGTACGTCGTCGAGGAGGCCGGCGATTTTGGCATTTCCAATGTTGGTTCGGTCGAGGAAGCAAACGAGGTAGAGAAGGCAGAGCTATGTATGTCATGTTAGTATAGATCATCAACTTTAGTTATGAAAAACATACCCAAGGAACAAGCTGCATATCAATCTTTCTAAGAAGCTTCTTCTCCTGTAAATAGTCAGTATAAGCGACTTGAATATGTATCGATAGTTACTCACAGCCTCCTTTCTCTCTTCCTCACTCAGACCCGCATCGGGGTCGTTAACGAGATCGACCTCATGAGTCGAGGCCTTCTCATCGAAAGGTTCTTTCCGATCAATGTCGCTCATGGTGAAAATGTTCCTCGGATATATCGAGGTTGTATAATTTGAGATAGACCAAGAGGCGAGGGGTAAAGAGAAGAAGGAGCCGCTTCAGGTGGTGACAGCCCAGAAAAGAAAGAAGAAAAAAACGTGGGAGGAAGGAAGTAATGGAGGACAAGGAAGCAGCAACCAGCCGAGAGGGACTATTTCGGCAATGGGAAGGAGCAGAGGGAGAAGGAGGCTCCAGAGATGGATCTCTCGTCAAAGATGCGAGACAAGAATGGATGAACCCCAGAAAGCCGGGAGTGACGGACGGTGCAACAACGGGGAGACTTTTGCTTGTCGAAGCGAGGCGAAGGGGACGGGAATGGATGGAGATGATTGTTATAATGGGAAACAATCAACAAGGAGGAGGAGGAGAAATCTTGTTTATAGAGGCAAGCAAGCAAGCAAGAAACTTGTGGAGGATGATCTCTAGAAACCTGGGGCAAAAGAGGATCCCATAGCCCTTTTAATAGTTAATTAGAATCTCTCTCTCTCTCTCACTCATCTTGCCCCGAGCACACACGATAACCTCGCTCCTCACTCCCCCGTCTGGGGGAATGCAACCCCGAGGAGAAGAAAAAAATGAGGAGCAGACCATGGTTGTATGTGGAGATGCTGGCCGCCGCCCACGTTTTCTCGCCAAGGGTTGCCTCTCGGTGAGGAGACGACACTCTGTGCGTACAGACAGTATGGAGGAGTAGAGTAGTAGAGAGACCCTCGTCTCCAATATGGATGGGATGCTATTCCATCCATCCGTCCGTCCGACATGGCCCATCCAACGAACCACATTCAAGAGTCTTTACTCTTCCCCGGTCGGGGAGCAATAACTGGGGGGGGGGGGGGT
>JABCKD010001046.1:0-67932 GCA_013186415.1 Fusarium sp. NRRL 66088 | reverse complement strand
GAGGTGTTTCGGCTGTTGCAACAAGAAGAAAAAGAAACATGTTTGTCGTTAGTTGTTGATGAATTAATTCTCTTTTCAACTATTAATGTATTAAAAAAAAAAGTCTACAACTTTGAGGACCCTCTTTTGATAATACAAACTAGACCTGATTCTAAACTGTTTCCAAGTATCCATCCAGCTATCTGTCCAAAGATGGTGTAGTGCCACGTATCTCCCTCTCTCTCCCGCTCTATATTTTCTTTTCTTCTTCCTCAACAACTGAGACAGTCCGTGCGAACCGCCTTCTTTTTTCTCTCAGCCGACAAACCCTTGTTCAAGCAATCATAACCTCATCCAGGCACACGAATGTACTCATCTTTACGTGTCTTTCGCCCCCTCGCCCCCTTCGGAAGAGGGCCTAGAGCAAGCCCCTATCCGAAACATTGACTACCTATTCAGAATGCTGACACGCAGCTGCATGTCCTCTTTCCCCTCATGATCAGCCAACCAGACATCTCAACTGAGAGCCTGCTTGATGTCGGCAGCGTCGATATCGCTTTCGATCCCTGGCATGAATGGGAACTCCTCTCCATGTTGTGTAACTTGGCGGATGCATTGTTCGAGTCCCCGAGGGACTGCTGCCGCCCGGAAGAAGAAATCTCTCTCATTTCTCAGCCCGCAAATGCAAGCCACATGATATCCCTGATGTCACTAGGTACCTCATCTTGACTGTTTCCCGGTATGTGGTTGATACTAGAGTTGCCGCCCCCGCACGGGCCTCGCAGGGGGTTGTGAGATCTCTACCTCCCTAGGGATATACACGACAACTTTATTTTCTTTACTCGCCGATAGTAAGAGTTAGTTTATCCTGCATCTTTAATTGATACCTATTTCTAGAGCGATTCAACGTGTTGCTATCGAGCCACGATGACAGCCATGGTCACACCGACTTCATCTTGACCTGGGGAGCCGGTCAACCTGGCGACTCAGCCATAAACCCCTGCATGCAAATGTGCAAAACACGGTACTCTGTACTCAAGCCAGAGACGTATGGCGGCCTCCGTGTGACCAAGTCATACCTGACGCACGTTGGAAATCAGTCCAAACAGTATGAATCTATCTTCTCATACAATGCTATCCAGAGAGCCTCGTTCACTTCCATTGACAAAAGCCCGAGACCATGTCTCAACCTGAAGAGCTCAAGACCAGTCGTTCCATTTCAATGACCACTTCCTGCATACAAATACCCTGTCAAAATGAGTTCCCTGTCAAACTGAGTCAATGAAACGGTCGGCTCCAGTTACACAGCCTTAGGAGTTTATGTATGTGACACACGATCCACACTTGACGATACAGTGTATATAAATTACTTGTCAGAAACTCGGCTGTTGAATGTTGACGACGGCAGATATCTTGGGAACCCCGCTTTAGGAGTGATAGATCAGATTCGGCGGGATTATGACTGTTTCTTTGTAATCTAGGTACAGGATGAATCTCTGCGGGGTTTGCTCAACATCTGCCGATACACTCCATGTCTATGACGAACCGCGATCTGCAGTCGAGGCGTTGTCCAGAACCTCAAAGTGTGGTGGTGGCTATGAGAGCCTGATTTCCAACAGCTGAATGACAGGGTCAAACGCCAGCCCCCGTGTCCTCGATTTACGCAGACACACAGCCGTCCTTGCTATCCTCAATAAAGAGGCCACCGTAGATCAAACCCTCGTCGAGACCACTCTCCTGAAAGCCAGAGTTGACAACATCATCAGTTCCAGTAGGCTTCTTCAGGATACCAATCTGGTACTGTCCCCGTCCAGAGTTATCGTTGGAAATGGCCTCCGTGACGGCTCGGAGGGGCTTGCGGCCCTCCGAGTACCAGGCTTGAATGGTGCTGCGACCGGTCAGCAAAAAGAAAGACTCAAGTCTCAGGGTGAGACATGTAAACTCACTTGTTATCAAAGTCGAGCGTGATGGCAAAGTTCTGCCACACATCCTTCAGAATAGGGGTGGACCAGATCTGCTTGTTGGTGCGGTCAAGCAGCTTCCATGTATCCTTTGGCAGATCCTGACCGATGATGGTACCAGCCTCAAAGTTGAACTGGTTGCTGGAAAAGTCGGCCGCCTCGTGCCAGACATTCTTTACTCACACTGTCAGCTCAGCTCTTTGCACATACATTCTGCGTCAATTGTCTCACCAGGTACTCGTGGCTGAGGTTGAGAGGCCGGCTCTCATCCTGCAGAATGCTGAAATGAAGTGTCTTGACGCCTTCAGAAGCAGGGCTCTTCTCATTGTCATCCTTGGCGAATTGAAGACCTGCACGTCGAAAGCCCTTCTGCTGCATGAAGATGCTCTCGTCGCTGATGGTCACCTCGAGGGGGACAGTACGAGACACGGTATCGAATCGAGATCGAGGCGTGTTCTTGGGGAGGAGGAGTATCTCGGACCAGGAGAGGTTGTTCCCCTTGACGAAGCCTGGGTTGAAGGGGTTCCAGCCACCGCCGTTTTCAGTGTCAAAGTCGGTCAGGGAGGCATTGGCTGGAACGCGTCCGTCAAAGACAACGGCGCAGGAGTTGCTCGCCTTGGAGTAGGTGTGGAAGCGGTGGCCGAGAGGAGTGGCCGAGACCACAGAGGAAACGAGAGCGAGGAATGTTGCGGCACGCATTTTGAATGATTGTGATTGTGATATGTACAAACGAGAGTAATGAATGTGACAAGAGAAAAAAAAACACTATCCAGTAGTGAACGATCTGAAGAAGTACTGATTGATGAGATGAGACGTTCAAGAGACAGAAGACGTCTGATATATATCCTCTCATCTTCATCTACCGGCTTCTTCGGTAGTTGCCAAGCTTCCGAAACAATATTACAACCCTCGTCATCCCAACTGGCACATTTCACGACTCCAAACCTTAGCAATCCCGAGCATGCTCCTCGTGTAAATTATTGGAGGGAAAATAGCTGTCCTTTTGTAACAATACTGAACCTGTGGGGACTCGGGACTGCTGAAACGGGCTTCTAGAAGCTAGAAAAGCTTAAAAGGTTCGCACTACGAACAAGGTTTAATTAAGGGAAAACCGCTTGCTTTCAGGATCATGACAGGTTCCCGAGGTTCCGGGCCTGGTAAGAGGGAAGAAGCACGGGGGTCATTTCGTCATCTTTCGAGGAAGAGATGCGTTTTATCATGGAGGACCCTTAAAGTATCATTCGTAATCGCTCTCTGTGACTCTGAGCTATAACGGAGGATGGGTTCGATTCCTATTAGCGCTATTGGGTTACCTTCGCTTTTGGCTCAGTTCTCTCCCCTTCATCATCACATACATGATCGATTACACCGAATCTTTCTCATCTCTTTGAAAGCCTACGGGATTGCCCGACATCTTTACCCTCAAAAGGCCCGAGCATCCTACCCTACGGCGCCTCCCGTTCGCATCTCCCCGATCTCAGTCCCACACGCCGGCCCCGACACGGCCCTCCCGACCCGGAAGCCCGCAGTCCCCCCCTCACGGGAATACCCACCAACCCTCGTGGTAGCAATAGCATGCATCACTTGACAAGCTTCTAATTTACGCCATGACAAGACGCTATGCCTGCCACGCCTTCACGAGTCAAACGGCATGGCATCTGAGGAATAAACTTCAATCACCAAAAGGAATTGTCCACCAAATGTTCTAATCCAAACCTTGAACCCGCCCAAGTACACTATCTCCACGCCCTCACCATGTTCACATTGCAGTAGTCGTTTTTCAATCACAGACGACAATCCCCCTCAATAAAAAGACGGATTTCCTAAAAAACTTGACCGAGCGTCTAGAAGAGATGATCCCCCACGACTGCATGCGAAAAAAACGCGGGCACGAATCACCTTGATTCACCGAGGACGCCCGCTCATGTCGGCATTTCCTATCCGCTGACCGGTGTGTGCGCCATCACTACAGCAAGGGGCGGCAGGTTGAAAAGTGTGCCAAAAAAAAACTTGTGTGAAATGAATGCAGCAGAGAGAAGAGAGAAGAAAAAAAGCCTCACTGAAAATGTATGCCGTCCGTTCGGCACGTTCTATCCGTGACGGTGCAGCAAAAATCCTACAACATTGGATATACCATTTGTTCTTCCCTTCCCGTGTGTGTGATACTGCATGTTGACTTACCAGGTGACTACAACAAAGTCAAGCCATGTATGTATGTGTAGATTACATCAAAATGCACAGACTATCAACGAAGCGTCAAGCTCGTAGTTTAGTCAAGCGCTTGGATAAGCAACTATATGCTTAACGCTGCGACATGATGCCGGGTCTAGAAGATGGGACGAGCTACGGATACTCTTTTGACACATGGTTGCTTGGCTTCACGCCCCGAGGGCGTTGTATCTACCCAACTTCCCGTCTGCATTTCCACCTTCACACTCCCCCTAAAACATGGATTGTACAGCTTCACTTTCAACCTAGATGGCGTCACAGACAATAAACACCTCAAATAAACATAACCAGCGGTGAGTCTCTGCTTCTCTCGCATAGCCGCAAGTTCCCTCGATTCCGACTTGACCAGAACACCTCCGATGTCGCCCACCACCAACCTGTCAACACCATCACCATGATATATTCCGACAGCTCTCTATGGGGAGACACGGCATGTCGCGTGGGATGCTTTCTACCCATGCATCACCTTGATTCCACCCACTCCGTTATCCTCTACACAGCAACACATCCCAGCCCACCGTATCGGCGCAACTGACACGCCACAACGCGGGATATACTTCTCCTCGGCGGGCCAAAGCACCTGACAGGTTAACAGGCATCACCGCCCGGCGCCGAAGAAGTATCACAGATGGCCCGAGAAAGCCCCTTGAAAATGGATACCAGTTTATATGCACAAGTCTGAATGGATCAAGAATGCAACTGTCTATTCTGCTAATTCGCAAGACAATGACTGACGGCAAAGCCCAAATGTCCCAATACTTGTAACTAGTTCATAGTATAAGCATAAGCAATCTTAAAAGGGCGCTTCTTTGCATCCAAAAGAAAAAAAAAACGTAGCAGAATAAAAACAAAGGATGAATTGATAACCCCCCAGGTCATCTCCATCCCAACTTTTCTTTCCATCTACCGGGACAGTTGACCATGGTATATAATCAACCCTCGCCAGATTCCCAAAGAAAAGGCACAAGAGACTGATGTTCGGGGGTATTAAGCCTGCTTGCTTCCAATTCTGTCCTCCGTATCCGTTGGTCCATAGCATAGTACAACGTGGTGGGCAAAAAAAGAACGGTTTCAAGGCAGTTCTAAACTGCAACCGTATGTTATGTACAGTTCAGAGTGAGTACTAAGTAAAAAGAAACGACAGTGAAATCACCAACTCCGGACCATGCGGGCTGCCCAGCTCCCCAGTCCATGGTCCTCCCCCCAACGCCCTTATAGATGCATGCAAATGACAAGCAGCGCAGTCAGAGAATGCATGTCCTCATCGAGGGACAGCTTGTCGAAAAGACAGGAAAGAAATGAAAGCCCCAGTGTTGTGATATCATGCCCGATAGTCGTATTATAGTATCTGTGACTGAATCGGGTCCATCTCGTCAAGAAAAAAAAATCTCGTTTCGTTGACATTCGTAAATTCGTCTAATAGCCAGGTTGGCCTGGCATCTTGCCCAGCGAGTGACCACCCGACATCTTCGGGGGCAGATGGTTGTGGCAGAAGATCTTCTTGTTTCCGTTGGTCTTGTTGTCCTTCTTGGTAGCGTCGATAACCAGAGCCGGATCGTCATATGATTCCACCTGACAGCACTCGACGTTCTTCATCCATCGGTTGTTGATCACCTCGTTGATGCCGATACGCTTGTGAGGATCAGGGTTAAGCATCTGCAGCAACAGACGGCGGAGAGCAGGCGGGGTAACGCCAACGTCGAGGGCGTAGCACTTGGGGTAGTCGCTGTCGGAAATGCAAGCATCGCACTCGGGGTGCTTAGCGTACCACTTGTTCCAGCCATCGACGAGCTTGTCGTAGTGCAGGTTGCCCGTCTCAGCACGAGACCAGATAGCACCGCCAAAGGTAAGGTAGATCATGATAATAGCAGAGCTCCACACATCCAAGGCGCGAGGGTCGTAGGATTCCTTCTTGGCGAGCACCTCGGGAGCGATGTAGGGCTCACTACCGCAGATGCCGGGAGAGCAAAGGCGAACCTCGCCCATGTTGCGACCGCACTGTCCGCCAGCCTCCCTAAGACCAGGATGAGTGCCTGAGAAGACTTCTGAGACACCAAAGTCGGTAATCTTGAGCTTGCTGTCCTTGGTGATCAAAAGGTTCTCCAGCTTGATATCACGGTGAGCAATACCGTTAGCGTGAAGGTAGGAGACACCCTGAATCAGCTGCTTGAAGAGACACAGGCGGTCCTTCTTGCGCTCCTCACCCTTGAGGTGACCCTTCTGAACCAGGCTAAAGAGATCGCCTTCAGAGCAGTACTCCATGACATGGTTCCAACGAGAGTGATCGGTGCAGAGGCGGAAGGTCTCGATGATGTTGGGATGGTGCAGACTCTTGGCGATACTGAACTCGGACTTGATCTTGTTCTCGTAGTCCTGTTCGCTCTCACGGCGAGACTTGCCGCGGAATTCCTTGACGGCGTAGAGCTCTTCGGGGTAGCCCTTTCGCATCATGAGTCTCACCTTAGAGGCAGCTCCCTTTCCAAGATGCTTGCCATGACGGCCAAGGAACTTGCGCTGGTACTCGAACTCGCTTTGTAGCTCGACAACATCGACGGCAAAATCATCAGGGAGGCTAAGACTCATGCGGCGAGCCTTGGCACCAGTACCAGAGTCCGGAGGGAGGGGCCAGACACTGCGCTGGGGAGGGTACATGGTCTCATCCTGCTCAGCGGGCGGTGGAAGAGGAGTGTTGGGACGGCTTCCGTCGAAGCTGCTAGCTCGGCGGCTAAGCTGGGGGCGCTTGTCTCCATTCACATTCTTGGCATTTGAACCAACAAAGCCAATAGTTCGTCCACGAAGGCTCAGACCGGTGGAGGCCCGGTTCTTCTTAAAGTCGCTCTGGCTAGGCAGGTTGTTGGCCGAGGATCGCTCGCGGTGCACAGAGGCCATCTCGAGACCGGCATCACTTGGCGAGGGGGGCGAGTTTGAGCGTGTTGTAGCTGATGAACGGTTCATGGAGAAGCGACGACGGTGGGTGGCTCGTGGGTTACCGTTGGTCTGAGGTTCTGTGGGTGCAGAAACAACGGAAGGGGTGGCAGAGTCCATGATGGCCGAGTTGTTGGCCACCTGGGAATTTGAGCGGCGGAAAAAGTTGGACATTGTGCGCTTGAAGCTCGAGGTCGAGCCGCGAGTCGACCGTTTGGAGAGCGGAGTTCCGGTAGAGGTGACTTCGTAGTCCGTATACTTGGGAGTTGTGGATTCGGTATGCGAAGGTTGGCGAGAAGACTGTGTCTGTGTCTGATATAGCGCCTTGCTGTTGCTGTTGGCGCCTGGAATAGGAATGGGAACGGCGCCCGATGTGACTGAGCTAGCCTGGTAGGACTGGTAGCTTTGAAGGTCGGCGAGATCTTGGTTCTCAAGCGTAAAGTCCTGGGACTGGCGACCGCTGATGGGAGTAACTGGTTCAATGGCGGATTCGCTACCAGACTCTCCACCTTCCTCGAGAACAATTGACTCAGTCAGGTCGGTGAGATATTGACGAGGCGATGAGACAGAAGGGAAGCTGATGGCCGAATTTGGGCTCAAAGGAGCAGAAGCGGTACTTTTATCTGTGGCGACCGCAAAGCAAAAAGACGTCAGCACGCAGGGATTGATTAAACTTGGGAGTTGAACTGGTGAACAAGGTGAAAGGTGACAAGGAACAAGGGACACAAGGGACAAAGCATGAGGCAGAATAAGAGATCAGACAGGGAACGAAGCGGAAGCGAGACAGGGATCGGATGTGAAGAGATCCCCCAGGCCAGGCCCCAAGTCCGTCCGCCCACCAAGCCAAGGCACAGCACAGCACAGGAGCCGCAGGGCGGAAAAGGACAGCCCGGCTGTGGATGTGGATGAACAGCGAATGCGTTGGGCAACGCTCTCTCTTGTCAAGCAGGCAAAAAGGCTCCAGCCGGTTGCATGCTTTCCCTTTAGCCAGTGATAGACACCGTCGTGATGGCCGAGTCCCACGTTGATCGCGTCACTGGTGCCCCGGGCTCGATCCACGGAGATGCTTCTCGCTTTCGGGCGATGGGGCTTGACGATGACAAACGCAAGGCAAAGCACCACAACGCAGAGCAACGCGAGAGCGAAGGAAATGACCCGGAGACTGGGAGAACAGGAGGGGATGGATTGGAGCGAGGATTGGGGGGGTTACCAAGATTGGCTTGGCCCAAGTGCAAGAGAGGCAAAAATGAATGATTACTGAGAGAAAGGTCTCCATACCTGCTGAGTCGAGCATGGAGCTCTGATGTGGTTGGTGCTGGTGGGGTGCCACGAGCATCCCTGGGCCCGAGAATGCCGCCATCGTGATGGAGCGAGTTGCTGTTTCGGGGGGTCTCGGGGAGCTAGGTCGCTAAACTGCGGTGGATTCTAATGTCCAGAAGCGCTGGGGGTCCTCTGCTTCTTTATCCTGTCGGAGACTTGTGGTGGATGTGTGCGTCTGGTCCGGCGGGGGGTACTGCGCTTCGGTGTACAGGCGGCGCCTAAGGTACAGCGGGCGAAGGGCGGAGGTTGGGGGCGGTAGCTGGTCACTGGGAAAGGCGAGGAACCACGACGTCAGGGCCACACACCATCCAAGAGAAGAGATGGGTCAGGTCAAATCGAGGATGGAGACGCTTCAGCAGCTGTCGCAGGCTGGATCGTGCTCGTGGTTGGTTCGTTTGGCTTTTTCGTGCTTTGGCTGGTCCGTCACAGGCCAGGCGTCCCAGGTTTGACGGCAGTTCCGAGAACTGTTGCGGATTGCGGCGAAAGATGTCCAAGATTTGCGATCTTGGCGTTGCGTGCTGCGAGCCTTTCGGTCGTTCTGTCGGCCACTCAAGCTGCCCACGAGGGGTTGTTGATACCGTGACAGAAGGATAAGGTCGATAGTGATCTGACTTTTAGTCGCCGGTTAAACAGATATGACAGAATGCCAATGTTGATCTGGTGCGAGTCTGAGTCGATTTGAATCTCGTGCCCGTGTAAGCGTTGGCGTCGATGCGGCGCGGCGTTGTCGGTTGTCGAGATGCGTGCGTGCGTGCGTGCGCAATGGAGATCCGTTTCCGTGGTTGAGTGTTCTGTTCTCAATCAAGGCCTTCGGTGTTCGTTCCTGTCACGTTCTTTCCGTTCTCCTAAAGGTAGATGTTGGAATGAACAGTCGGGGTCACCGCATAGATAACTGATCCGGAGGTGGAGGACGCGATGGCCGAAGGAGAAGAGGAAGGCGACGAGGAAGCGGCATCAAAGAAGCCGACTTGGGGTTATATAACTGGGCAAAGTAGAGCAGCAAAAGCTCTCGTTTTTACACCAGCAAGTAAATAAAAAAGAGTTAAAAAGGAGAAGGGGGAGCCGCAAGCTTGGAGATTAGGAAATCAGAAAAAAGCGCGCAGCTTCTCTTTTGTGTTTCGCCGTCTGGGGCGGCAACAAGCTATGGATGGACCTACCTTACGCTACGAGTGAAGCCGGCTGCTGTCGCTCACTCGTACATTTCGGTCCCTTGTTGAGCGTCCACCACCCCAGCCCACAACACAGGCAAGAGCCAAACCAAACCAGACCCTCTATGGCTTGCCCGCCTCTGAATGTGGACCAGCCGGCGGACGTGGGGAACTGGACCGGGGTGAGGATGCCTTGTCAAGGGGAGGGGGCGTGCGCATACTGAAGATACACGCGCACACAACGATTCGCACTCGCCCACACACAAAGTGACTGATTTGGGTGCAGTGATTGACAAGTGGCTCAGGGTTTGACTTGAGGCTTGAGGTGGGCTTGAGTGGAGAGTGTGCTGGTGATCAAGGGAAAAACAGGAAGCCATCGTCGGACACTCCAGAGTCAACTGTCTCTTCTACCAACCTTCTGTTGCCCGTTCCATCAATTCCAGTGCTTCTCAAGGGGACCGGGACGTGAGTGGTTGGATTCGATCCATCCATGGATCGCTTGCTCTGCTTGGCGGAATACGGATACGTACCTAAATAAGCACAGTGCGTGATTTTTCTCCCATCTTTCCAGTGAACGAATCCACATGGATTCATCCATGGAATTATGCGACCCAGTCAGTCTGTGGATGAATCCTCTTTTCCGTCTGGAGATCCATTGCAAGACGCAGATTGGTGTGTCCTGCAGTGGATGATGCTGCGGGTGAAGAAATAGATGAGACACCAAAGGGTGAAGATGCTCCGGCTATTTTCAAGTATGGCTCTTATATGACCCAATAATTTATACAAAACGATGAAATAATGGAAAGTAGTGCTATCATAGTAGGCAACACTCTGAAAGTCCATTATGCCTTGTTGTACGATTTGTTGAGGCTTGTGATTATGCTCTCGGAGGACAAATAATGCCTCTGTGTTGTTGTCCTTTTTTTATGTCGCCCATGTGGTGAGGTCAGTTTTCCAGGGCAGGGTCGCTCTTCCCTACTGGTCGACCGAGGTCCCCAGTTTTCTTTCCAAGACTTTCAGGAGTTTGCTACTTCAACTGCCTCTTGCGGCTCTGTTGACTCTACAGCACAATTGAATCAACGTGACTATTGTCAGTTGTGTGCTGTCTCTTGGTCAACATCCTCCCGTCTTCTTTCCCATCCTCGCGAGCACGGCGTACAGCCAGATAAACTTGCTCGTCTGCAACCAATGCAGGAGCTCATGTGAGTTGAAATGAAGAGCACCAAGCGCGCACCCGCGCCTTCCCTGTTAACGGTAGTCCGCGCACACTGTACCTTCCACCTGAAGAATCGGTCTTTGATTTACTGCTCCGTGATTGGTCGGACCTCCCTGTCAAGCCGGTGTCACTTTCCCCGTTTCGAGATGGACAGTTCGTTCTCCTCCAACCTGTGACAGCCATCCACCTGCACAAGCTCCACCGCCATCTTTGGCTTGTGTAAGCGCCGCTTTCAATTGCACGCTCCCATGGAAACAATGGATGCATATCATGAAGACGTCTCGAACGATCATGAACTCTTGTTGGTGTTGCCTCTTGTTGGCCCCATGATTGCATCGTCAATGTCCCACCTCAAGCCCAGCAGCCCCTATCTTGCGAATTGCCCACTGACGTCCTTGTCTCGTCAATCTGTTGCCGCATCATGGCAGTCCACCCCAGGCAATTCCAGCACGAGCATCTCCCCGAGACCCTGCTTCTGCCAAGGCCATCAGAAAGCGATCGTGACGCTGTGAGAGGAGTCATCGTCATCAGATGCTACAGTGCATCATCCTCCCGTCCAGAACACTCGCCCTGGTGAGGAGTTGAAGACACCCTTCGTGGCGATGCGTTGCCCATCATCAGGTACTCTCCACTCGGATGCATCACGATTTCACGACAGAGGCTCTGACTCCCTGATGAGGCGCAATGGCACTCGGTCAATAATCCCGCGCCTCATCCCAGCCTTGTCTCGCCCTGCCTCGCTGCTAAACGTCCAACGCCCGCTACGATAGACGGGGAGAACAGTTGTCTCTGGACGGAACTCCTTACTGTCGGCCTCGTTTCATAGTCCCTCTCCTGACCGCTGCGGCCCTTTTCCTAGTCGCCTCGCGTGCCCTTCAGCCAATTTGAGCCTGCATCCAAAGCCCGCACCTTCTAATCTCCAGAAACCGAATCCAGAACCTAGCAGACCGACGAGCCACTGCGTCGTCCGCCATGGGTTCTGTGCTGAGACTGCATTAACATGCTGCAGAGGCTGCCCCACGCGAGCCGAGGGCTGGAAACAGTGGACGACCGCTGCAACGCTATCCACGCGTACCCGCTCAGCCGCCTCGCCTGAGTTGGCAGTGGAGGGGACTCCTAGAGAGAGAACGGCGACGGAACCTAGGCAGATTAATTATAGGTCCGTCGGCCTCGCGCCCTGTGAGGGCCGGTTGCGCTGCTGCCGCTCAACGCAAGGGCATCGCTGACATGCACCGCGACAACCGCCTTGGGAGGATCCATTTGATTGGCATCAGTCGGGAGAAACGGCAATTCTTGCCAACAGCACGAGACCAGCAGCATCCACAAACAAACCTGCAACCAGACATGAGCTTCTCCATGTTGTCGGGTTTTACATATCTGTTCTGACATCGGATTGGTTGGGGGCTTGGTGTTGCGCACCTCAGGGCAGCCGCAATCGCACGCATCCTTTCATCCGCAAAGCCGCGGATCTTCGACCACCACCACAATGTTTCTTGTCAATGCGGCTCTGGTATCAGGAGGTCACTCGGCCGGCATATTTCCAGAATGCCAGGACCCGGCTGGCTTGCCGGCCCTGCTTCACAGTTTGAAGCCCATTGACTGAGCCATGCCTGACGCGTTCCTCATGCTTGCCAAGCGCAACTGCGGTGAATCCAGAGCCACGACAGCATCAAGGACGACATCAACCTGCGGCAATGATGATGATCATTCCTCTCCTCGATATTACTACCGACGGTGACCCCTGAGTGAGCCCGCAAGAGATGTGTACGCAGTGACTACACGTCGTGCATCTCGACACAGATCTCAGATACAGTGCGGTTCACCTAATTACGGCCGCTGCTGCTGTCGTTGCTTGACATTGCGCCTCACCGTGACGTGGATTGAGACACGTTGCGCGGCAGTTTGAGATTATTCCAAGTAAGCTTGAATTCTAGCTCACAGCCGTCACGGTCTGATCGACGCAAGATAAGAGTCTCGCAGGCGGCATTTACGTACGTGCAACGCAAATCGCATGGGAATGGATTAACAGCAAATTGAGACCCCAGGGATACGCCTGGGGCGTGTCGGAGTCAAACTGTCGGTCTGTCTCTGCCTCCTGGCCTCAGTAGCAAGCGCAGTCTCCACGTCACCTTGAAACGCTTCTTGTCATTTCAACAAAGCCGCCAGCAAAGTGAGGATCATCATCAATATTACCGCCGAATTCAAAGGCGAAGGACACGAAGCAAAACAGGGTCGCACCCCAGGTCTAACCTTTCTGCACTGTCCGGCTCTGGAGAATCGGCCAAAGTCCCTTGTTGCCAAGCCTGTCGGTCTTTCCCCCTGTTCTGGGCCCTGGTTGGTTGGACTCCGAGATCTCGTCTGCTCCAGCAGCAAATCCAGGGACTCCTCGGTGGTCGTATGGCTCTACAGACCACGGTTGCTTCTGAGCACCCGGCATCGGTCTTGGGACACTGGGAAAAAGATGGCAGACTATTCCCGCCCACCTTGGATCTTGACCGAGTGCATCGTCCAGCACCCACGGCGCCTCGAGCGGCTGTTTCTTGGTGCTTGAAGCGGTCTCGTGGGCTAACATCGTGTACGAAAAAGGCTCCCCAGAGCCGGTCCGGTGCGGGATCTCCATTCCACACCCACCCTAACCCACACCCAGCCAAGCCATCTTCTCGCCTCTGCAGGGCAGGGATGGAGGACACGGGTGCGAGTGCGTCATATGCGCCCCGGAGAGACCAGGGGTTGAGATGATCCCTGAATAACCCGTGGCACGGTCCCCAGTCTTTTGTGTGTCTCACTCACACTCTCGACCATCGATTGGCGGTTGCCCTTTTTCATGTGCCTGCTCTGAACGCTCATCAACCACCCATCATGGGCCGTCCAAGAAACGGAGTTGAGCACGGGTTGAGTTAAACAGAGGGATCGACGACGGTTTCTAAATTAACAACATCTCCACTAGGCCGTGTCAAGTGAATTGATCAAAGTCTTGTCCTCGAATACCCCCGACGAACAAATGTCTCACCGCAATGGCTGCTATACCGATTTTCATTACCGGTTAGGTCTGCCAAGTCACTCGGTCCAGGGCCAACAAAGCGTCATGACGAGGCTGTCGAGATCACCGACAGTTGTCAACAGCAATAGCATTCGCTTTACAGTTGGGTGTGGGGATTAAAGAACGACTTATTAGTGCTGTCGTCTAGGGTTCTCCCGTCCTTTCCGTTTTCCCAAAGGATACAGTACAGTGCGCAACGGGCATTGCCTCGCTCATACATCTGAGGTTCGGCATCGCAATTTGGGTTACCGTGTCGCGACATGCTTGGCAGAATTTGGTAAGGATGGACACGCTAGTTGGACGGGCTCTGCCACACCGTTGTTCGGTGAGTTGTTCATTCTGCCTTCACCTGAAGGTTGATGGTGATCTGCCGTGATGTGCCTCGCAAATCATTATCCGTGCTGGGCTGACAGGGGATCAGAGTCAGGCCGAGAACATGAGAATCTAAAAAATGCCAAGAACATCAGGAGGTTATCAGGAGCAGCAACAGCAACAGCGACAATATCTCAGTCTGAGATGGACGCGTGGAGGTGTAGCACAGAGTCGTCGGCCCGGTATCACTCTCCCTCCGATGAGACATGGACGTTGAGGATGAGGCGGGCGATACGGGCACTCGCAGCCTTCATGTAAGGTACACCTTGGTTACCTTGGTCTGCAAGGAAAGGAAAGACACACCAAGTCTCGCCGATTCTTCACCTCGTCTCAAGGCGGCCGGCCAGACATGCGTGGCGCCTGTCAACCAGAGCTCATGCTGCCAAGTCGTGCAACATGTCCATCATTCAAGTAGTGATGGGTCATGATGAACTGCTCAACAAAGTGCAGTGAAAGGCAATCATGGCCAAGAATGGACTCCCAAGACTTTTCCAAGACTTCCAAGACTTACACAAGAACTCATCGACAGCGCTACGACATGGACCCAAGACAGAGAAATGTTCCCCCACGCTCGATTGCTTCATCCCCAAAGGATTCGACTGGCTCGCTTCCGGCAACTCACATCCTCTCCACTCAAACTGCTACCGCTCTCTTAGAGGTCTGATGCATGATGCAGTCAAACGGGTTTTCAACGCGGAAATGAAGAGCTCTTGGTATGTGTACAGTATGCATGCTGCAAGCGCAGCTGCGTCTCCCATCCGAGCTCTGGCTCTGTCCCATGACTGCCCTGTGGACGGGGCCTGGCTCTTGATTGAGTGGTCCTCGCTAGGGTAGCTGCTTGTTCAAATCTCACTTGAAAGGTGTTGGGAGCATCACATAACCAGGCAGAGCATCCCTCAGATACGAAACATGGCACCACCAGAACTGACCCACGGGTATGCCGTGATATCCAGGACACCCAATGGACCAGAGATGGTTCGGAAGAGGCGTTCTGAGTTCTCCAATGGAGCCTCCCTGGGACCTCTCAGGATCCCTAAAAAACCTCGTGGCGTCTCCCCTGGTTAGAGATCTGGATGCGGCCTTCGGCTCCGGCTTCCTTGGCCCGTTTGTCCGCAAATCTCGATGGATCATGAAAAAGAAAGTTCAGCTACGTATCAAACGTCCAACAGTGGCGGATAAGGCATCTGGTCGCTTCAGGGTTGACAGACATGGGAGCACCTGAGAATAGCCTCAAGTGGTCCGAGCAACCAGCTTTCAAGATCTAGGCAAATGCCGGATCTCGCCACACCTTCTTTGACCTCCCTCCCCGTGCGGTGCTACACCCAAGACGGCAAGGGCCAGGTCGAGGTCGAAGTCTTGATGAAAAGAAAAGCCATCAAGCTAACGGCTGCACTCGTCAAGTCTGTGAAGCTGATGTTGATGCTGGGCGACGAAGGGATGGTCTGAGGTTGGATCTGGTAGTGGGAGGGAGTGTGCGTCTGCGTCTGCGTCTGCGATACCACGGTCGCCATCGTCGGCGCCGCCCGTAACTATCGTCTCTTAGTGTCGGATCTGTCGATGTCGATGTGGGCGCGTCAAGGGAAGCGCTGCACGTTATGGCATGCATCAGGAGCAGGAGCAGAACAAGCAGCCATTCACTCATTCATTGAATGCTGCACTGTATCGACCATTTGTGGGCGACTTGTGATATCTCATGTTCTAGACGACGTCTCGAAAGAGCATATCTCAATATCGAACCAAGATGGATTGCAGAGAAGCTGCATCAGGTGATGGCATCTCGGCGACAGACTCCGACTACTGCAACCTCAGCTCACCTGGCTGAGGAGACAGGCAGATGGACAGGGTGCGTGCCATGATGGACAGGTTCAGTCAGTACAGTGCGGTACTGCTCAACTGGGCGGTCATGGTCATCTTGGCGAACCCTGGGCAACGAAGCCCACGATGTTCGAGACTCGAGACCCGCCTCGGCCGCTTACAGCGCTGGGGGACCTGATACCGGCCACCACCTCTCAGGAGTGAGCGCCTATCGAGGACGTAATGAAGGCTGGAGGGAGGGGAGACCAGTCAGGGCATGCGAAGGCCGGCAGCCAGTCAGTGGTTGCGGCGCTGCGGCGCTTGGGGGACAGAAAATGCCTCACCCAAACAACGACGAGGCGCACTGTACTGTACCGCACCGCACCGCACGCAACACGACACCGACGGTTGTCCGCGGATACTTGCTCGACAGGGCAAGTTTATCCAGGCAGCTGGATACGCTACCATCCTTACAAGTGATCCATTCAAGGATGTTGGTCCCAACAAGGCCTGGCTGGACGAAGAGGACCGTCCCGGTCACGGTCATGGTGGCGTCATGTGTCTCGGCATGTTTCCCGTGCTCAGCGACTCAAGATGCTCTCAGCTGTGCTGTAGACTATCAAACAGGCACAGGCTGTCTCTACCTTGGATAAGCGCGCCTGTCAACCATGGACTGGACAGGTGCCGGTGCGGGAGCGGCATGTCTGCAGACGAGGCACCCTATCGTCATGAGACGAGTGACATGACGGTTCATGGGATACCGGATCGGGATATATCGCACGCAGAGTCAACCAGACGACAAGTAACAATTCGAAATGATGCACACGCCATGTCACCCGGTCGGTGTCCCAGGTTGTCGGTTGACCTTGATGGAGTTGTGTTTTGTCTGTCTGTCTGGCTGTCAGTCAAGCTTTGCCTCGGCAGGCCAAGCTTCTTCCATCAGTCCCTTTTGGAAAGAAAGAAAAAACCAAAGCGAAAACTCAATCCTGGCATGCGTCTTATCTAAACGACAAGATTGGGCACGACGCAACGCTTGATGATTCATGGGCCCTCCAATACTTTGTCTGCCCCGACCACGCCCAGCTCTTGGCCGCCACAAGTCGTCGGCTTGGCCGCACGACGAACCACAAGCTTGTTGATCAAGCTTATTTCAAGACGAGTTATCTTGGCACTGGAGGGGCCAAGAGACGAACTATTGTGGTGGAGCATCTAAACGAGAGAAAACAAGCTCCGAGTGTGCGCCCAGGTTGCATTGGCGAGGAGAGAGCGCACATGGCATCGAGTCTTGGTGTTGCCAGGATGGATGGACTTTGTTGAGAAGAGGGGGTTACAGCGAAACGAGAGAACAAGGGACCAGAAGAGGGTGAATGCCAGCAACAAGGAAGCAACCAAGCAGCAACCCAAGCAACCAAGCAAGCCCCCCCTCCGTTTTCCCCCGCTACCCCATATTCTTGGCGGAGACATTCTGCAAAGAGGCTTGCAGTCTGGGGAATAACACGACTCACGATGGAGTCTTGTACGTAAAAGTCACTGGTCGAGAGCCCGGCGAGGGAGGTTAGGGGACCCCTTGATCAGCATGGCTGGCTACTGTACAGCTCAGCTCAGCGCCGGGCAACTGGGCTGCATATCGCCGTCTCAGGGAGGGAGAGACTGTGTCGCAAGTCGGTCCCTGCGCATCACATCCTTTGACTTGACACACACATACCGATATGTACTCCTCCTCGCAATAGCCCAATGGGCTCCCCGCGGTGATTTTTGCCCCCCGGCGATTGTTTCCTACATGGGCCCCCAACAGCACTCACAAGGTTGGGTTAGCCCTACCGCCTCCGGCTTCAACTCCCACTTGTCCGCTATTGAAGACCGAGGATATCGATGTGATGCAATGCGATGCGATGCAGCCCCTAGGGACCAACAGCATCCCCATGGGGCAGGAGCATGGGGGACGTCATGATCGACTCATGTCCTAGGTGCACGCCCAGCTGTTGATTGAGTCTACATTGCCCAGAGTTGACGATGTCTTCATTTGCCGTTCTATCCAGAGACTTGATGGTAGCAGCAAAGCTCATCTCAGACTGCAAGTTGGGGGTTTTCTTGTCTGGAGATCAGCCGTGACACAGAAGCATGTTATCCTCTCCCTCGCCTGTGAATGCACTCCCACGATCCTCAAGGAAGCATGAAGGTCATGCTCGCATTCGGCTCTCATACATATACTCCAGCTCGGCTCTACGGAGCCATCACGGTCATCATCTCGTTGTTTCAATGAGGGGAAGAATGTGGCATCGGGATACCATCCGAGAGCACCCTCGGCTTACACTGCACACCACGACCGGCATGTGTGCTCGCGTTCACGATGCCAGTCGGGCACTGACCAGGCTGCCATGAGTGTCTTAGACTTGTCCCGCGGAATCGAACATTATGAAGCTCGCAGGGATTGCTATAGGGTTGCCCCAGCCGTCTAAGCCTCCTCTGGGTTCACTCACCCTGAAGACTCGGTCTAGACACTCGGGTGTTGCTCTCAGCCTGTGTGGACGTAATCAACCTCCAATGTGTCGATGAAACAGACAACGTATGGTTACCAATGCATCCCAAGGCTTGAAACTGGGAGAGGACAGCAGCTGCAGCGACACGTTTCTCCTCGGCTCCATGGCCTTGCAAGCAACGAAGGCTTTGTTCTGTCCCACCCGTGAACCCATGTTGAAGAGCAGCCTCGGGCGAAGTTGGGTGCAGCCATCGATCCTTGCATGAGAACATGTTTGAGCCTTTATTCATGGACTGTTGGTTGTTTTGGTGCCATTGCTGCTCTTTCAATCCCTATATTCGAGGGTTGATATTGGCTATTCTGCTTGAGACGTTGCCTGCCCCGGGCATATCAAGGTTTGTCAGGAGGTTTGAGGTACCCATCCTTGCTTCTTCCTACTCCTTCACATTCTCTCCTTGAAGCAACTCACCAAGATAGTCCCGACCTGCCGGCGGCCTAGAGGAGCTTATTTCGACCTTGTTCCTGAAGTGATGTGGTTCTCTCAGTCATGTGCCGCAATACCGGATCAAGCTCATCCAGGGGCACAGAAGCCAACACTAGCTGGATTGTCCTTTGAGCCATTTAGTGCCAGCGTTACCAGGCCAAGGCTGTCACCGCCTTCTCTCTGATGCTCGTGACATGGTCAGCGTTCGTTCTGGACCGTTGTCGAGACCCTTGGCGGCTTAGAGATGATGTATCGTGCTGAGCCCCTGACACTACTCCATCTTTGCACGCTGGATGCTGCACGAGGAGCCACATGAGGAACGTACATTTGGACCACCCAGTTTGAGGTCCTTGGCGCACATTCATGTCTAATATCTTGGCGTAAGGATTCAACTAATAGTTGGAAGGGGCTTTATCTGCCTTGGTGATCCCTTTCTCTCCCCCCAAGAATGCTCTTGTAACGCACTGAAAACCATCATTGTTACCGCTGGCAATTAGCTTAGACTTGGGAAGAAATGCAAGTTGGCCTCGTTAAGGCAGCCCAAGAAGGCCAAATCACTGTCCTAAGCCGGAACGCTCAAGTGATTGTTAACGACCCCTAGAATTTATAGCTATGGTTCCGAAGACAATATCTGACCTAGAAGAGGGGGGAGGCTATGGATACTATGAAGGCTGTCATGGAGCGATACTCGGTCCGGGCCTTGGATTAGAAAGCCATTGCCGCTGTCCTCGATGGCTCCCAAGCGAGGGAAGAAATTGCCCATTATGTTATTCCTAACCCAAGCTAATCTGCTACCAGATCTAGACAAAATTCACAAGCTAATGGTGAACATTGACGCTGATAAGAATTGGTCAACAACAGCCCCAATAGTATCCCAGGCAGGTGCCCCTATGAGCATCCAGCATCTCACCTAGTCTTTGAGACGGAAGGTCGTGTCCTCAAGATATCCCTTCTCCAGCTTAGCTACGATGTGGTTTCAAAGAGACACGATCATTCATCAATGTTATAAACAGAGCTCTGATATTGAGGAGAATGCTACTCAATTCATTCACTCAGGTATATCCGCTGTCTGAAGCAGCAAACCATCCCTCCCCATACATATAAAACGCCTAATTACTCCCATCAAGAAGAATAACCACAGCTGAAATGAAGTGAGTTTGCTTCGTCGGGACTGCTTGTGAACCCGAGCGAGCCCGTGTATCCCAAAAACGCCTAACCATCCCCCCCTTCTTTGTTACTAAAAGTTGTCTTGTGTTTTTGTATTACTTGACTTCCTGTGACACTGGAAGTTGCACAGGATCGTTAATCTCCATGTCTAGGGCGTCCTTGTCCAACCATCCCGAGTAGTCGTCATCGTCGTCGGCCGCGGCCGAGGCGGCGGGTAGCGCCTCTATCGGACTGACCGAACTGCCGTCATCTTTGACGATGGAGGACTCGGGGGTGAGTGTTGAAGGTTGTTGAGAAGTTTCTGTACTGTTTGCCATGGTCTGCTCACCGCTTGATGACGCCCAGGGTTGACGGTGAGAATGGTCCTCTGCCGACGGTGTAGTCGGCTGGGAGTCGTCGGGAGCAGCGACGACAAGCATATTCTGACCAATATCCGGTTCTGGTGCATGACTCTGCCTACGTCGCCCACGTTGGTGCAGCGTAGGGGGGAGTGCAGGTCGATGCTCGTTGTGATGCTCATGGTGGTGCTCATGATGGTTCTCGTGGTGATGTTCGTGGTGATGATGTTCATGATGCGTGTCCAGAGACTCTGCAGAACCATGAGAAGGAACTGGCTTCCTCGCCGGAACATTAACAGGGGGTCCTATCCGTGTCATGCCGTTGGTAGGTTTCGGAAGGGGTGTTCCAGGAGGAGGCAGTGGCTGGCCTCTCCCCATGGGTTGGCTGAGATCAAGATGGTTTGCTTGTTCTGCCTGTCTTCGTGCCTCCTTGTGCCGTTGGTAGGCATTCCAGCCCCATTGCTTGGCTTGCATGGCAGCGTTGGAGACAGCGGCTAGAGTTGTCTGCTTCTGGCCTTGGTCGTGAGGTCCATCACCATGAGTCAACTCATCGGACTCTTGCAGCTCTGGGTTTCCTCGCCTCATGAAGAAGTTGCGTCCTAACGAGCCTGTCTGGCTCTTGATCGACTCCTTGATCGATGCTGCTGAAGATCCCGTTCCCTTTTCGTCTGAAAGAGATGCTGACCCAGTCGATGAAGTCGTGTTACGACGTCCTGTCGCAACTGGCGTCTTTTGGCTATCCTCTGAAACCTCACCGAGTGTGTCCTTTGCCGATGACGAAGAACGGCTGGATCTCTGAGACGCAGCTGAGGATTTCGGAGGCGAATCTGTTGAAGGTGGCGGCTTTGGAGAAGCATCTTGAGAGCGTGATTGCAAGGCAGCCATATAGTTTGTCGCATGGTCAGGCGGCGAGGACGGCTTGAAAATATCGGCATGCGCGGTATCTGTTCCCACAATAGGTTCCATAGACTTGGTGATTTTGGGCGCCAGAATAGGGCTAGCACTTGCTCCCTTGGAGTCGACGCTCGTTGAAGATGCAGATGCCGCTGGATTGTTGCCCGTCTTACCCAGCTTCCGTCCAAACAGGCCGGTAGGGGTTGGGGGAGATTCCATGACTGGTATGGTATGGCTCTTCTCCATAGGACGAGTCTCTTCTGTCATATCCGATTCACCATCAAGGCGATTCACAGCTCCAACGTCTCCTACCGTTGCGGCTATGCTCTCAGCATCATCAGACGAGACTGTGGCATCATCTCCCTCAAAGATGCCTCCTCGCCACTGCTTGTGCTCCGTCTTGAAGAAGGGCATGTCGTCCCAGAAAGGCAAGACAACCGTCTCAGCAATGACTTCCTTGATTCGATTCTCAATCTGACGGAGGATAACAGTATAGGTGATTTGTCTGGTGCTCACAATTGGCTCAATGTCCATCTCCATCTTGGGCATGGACTGAAAAGTGAGCCAGACACGGTTACTAGGTGGAGGTTTAATCTTGAAGAGCATATGGCCTTCAGCTCTCTTGAGAACAACCGCAAGAACGAGGTTGACCTCTCGAGCCTTGAACCTGGTTCCAAGATCAATCTTGGCCGTGGCTGCCACCTCAATGCGAGCGTTACCCGAGTACTTGACGTCGGCCTCGACAACGCACTCTCCCTCGACGGTGAGGTCCTTGAGTTTCAGGTTGGTAAAGTATGGCGCCGCATCACCAGTGTGGATCCCCTGAATGGCAATGTTGGTGAGGAATGCGGGCCGTTTAACTCGTGAAATCTTCTTTGTGAGTTTCTCACGTATAAAGTTCTCGAGGTCGCGCGTCTTGTGGATGCCCAGGAAAACTCGACCCAGCATCGCATTCACCCATCTCGAGTGAATATTCTCTTCAGTCGAGTGAAGCTTCTGGACCAGGGAGATGATATTCTTGACGTCAAAGTGCAGAGGCTGGGGCACCTGGGTATCCGTGCCAAAAGTCTGTTCTTGATTCTTGAGCAAGGCAAAGTAAAAGTCCTCCTTGGCTGAGCAGTTCTCGGAAAAGAGGTAGAATGGCTTCGAAACCTGGCTATCGGGGCCCAGGTCTGCACCGCCTTGTCTTCGGGATAGGCGGATGGCGTTGCGCTTGATGAATAGTTCGCCCTCGGGGGTGTTATCGCCGCCTGAGTATATACTGATCTCGTGATGTGCAAGTGAAATAACATGTCGAACCTCGACCTGCTCTTCATCGTCAAATAGCATCAGGTGGCCATGTCTAGACATCATCATCATCGGTCAGCAATGGTGGATGCGGGGCCGGATAAGCTTGACACAAACCTCAAGACAACGTAAAAGACATTGCCAGCGTTCTTGGGCCGCTGACTCGACCCGTTCCCATTGTTATCTAGGGGTCCCGGTGTGGGTTTCCTTTCAAAGATGCTCCGATACATCGTCTGATAGACACTGGGACTTGGAGAGGCCACGGTAGTCGAACCGACCGGGGTCGAGCGCTCGATCGGCTTTGCGTTGATGCCCATGGGTGTATACTCTCTGCAGACGGCAAAGAAGCCAGCTGCTACGTCGAGATCGTTTGCGTGCGCTCGGGTCTCGTCCTTGTGCGCCTTCTTGGCGGCGTCGAGGGCAGTCGTATCGTCGCCCTTGTGGACGATGTCGGCGTAGCCGCTCGGTTCGTCGGGGTCGGCATCGCTGCGAATGGGAGACGAATAGAAGCCGTATGCGAGGACGGACAAGACGACGAGAGGAACAAAAGTGACTCCGCCGAGTAGGTAGGCCACAAGAAGAGACGTAAAGCCAGCCATGGCTTCGGATTCCGAAGGCCGGAGATGGACGGAGCGGCTGGAGGGAGGGAGGCTAGGCGCGGCGGTATAGAGGGGCACTACAGCCTCGACTCCTTCCTAGCTAGAGGGATCGGCGAGGAATCAGCATCGGAGGGGATCATGAATGTCGCAAACGAGGGTGAAAAGAAGAGAAGAAAATAAAAAAGAACAAGAGTGTCGGTGTTGCTCTCACAGGCCAGAATAACCGTTGGGGAAGCGGCGGCTGATGGTGGACGGAAGGTTATACGCGGAATTACTTGATAGGCTGGCAAGAGTGTAAGTGACACACACACATGGGACTTGGAAGCTAGCTACCCTTACCTGCCGAGTCCAAAGCTTCCAGCTGCCTACGTCATGTGATGAGCCCACTGGCTGACAGTCTCTCATGGTCTCTTCCCCCCCACCGTTCGAGACCCGCCTCGTTTTTTGATGGTTGCTTCAGTGGGGAACCAGATGCACGTTCATCTGTATCAGAGAGCATGACAACGGGCAGTACACTCATTACCTATCTACAGGATCAAAGACTCGAAAGACGTATACTTTTCCTGGGTCAAGATTCTCCGAGAGAGTTTGTCCAATACGCAGGAGGGAAAGCTTATCACTCAAGGACAACACTCATCCATCACACACACACGTCTCACCACGCCAAATAGAAACAACAGGCAACAATCTAAAACGAAATCTCATTCAGTCGTGAATAGGTAAGTAATACTCCCCCTAGCAACAACTTCTTCATCCCATCCCATCCCATCCCATCCATCATCTATCTGCAAGCCTGTCCTGCTCTTCACGGCCCTTGAACCACCCGCGTCTATGCAAAGTCGGCTCAGGGGCCCTCTGTGTGATACCATTCGGCATCGAGAACATTGCGCAATCTGGTCCAAAGATAGAAATGTCGAACAACCGGCGCCTTCTAATCCGAAAACACGCCAGCCTCGAAAACATTATACCGTTCGACTCGTACAGAAACAAGGCCCCGCGGTGCATGCCAGGTGTGCTCGTCAACCATAATTGACACTGCCCCTGCATCGCATCGCAAAAATACAAACTCCTGCAAGTCCCCCAGCTTCCCATGCGCTGATCCGACGAAGAGTGGTGGTTGTGGTAATAGTAGTGTGTGGTGTAGTAAAGCAAACTATCGATCGTGCTGTGTATGCTTCAATGGCTTTTTATGGTTCTGTTTTTGGTCTTTTTCGTCTCCTCCATTTCGTGTGCCGATTGGTAGGATTAAGTTTGTGTGCGTGAAGAATTAAAGGAAAAAAGGAAAAAAAAAAAACAAAGCAAGGGAAAGTCTGACAGGTCGTAGCCATAGGTATGGCTGAGGTAGGCTGATTAGTCTTCAGAAACTACATGAGCTGGGATCCCGGGTTCATTGCGAGGATCCAACAGCGTTTTGATAACAGAGTCAAGAAAATCGTGAGTGTCGTCAACGTCCGTGAGGATTCGTAACAGTTGGTAGTGTGTAAAGTAAGGTAGTCTAGCAAGAGACGTGGTGGCACAATTTGTTGCCATGAATACAATAGTAAAGTGAGAAAAAAAAATGCTTGAGTTGATTTGATTTGGTCGCCCTGGCTTACGCTCGAGAGCGCAGAGACGCCATTGTCGTGTGGGACGCCATCATTCCCTGGTGAGAGTGCGTGTGGCTGTTACCATGTCGACCTCGCTTGGAAAAGTGGTGGTGGTGAAGAGTTCCAACGTCATGCTTGCCTATAGTCGTGTTAGTATTCCGCAGACTTTGTCTGGCAACATTGTCGTGCTTACCATCGCAGCATGCTCGGACGTTCTCGAGGCGGTCAGCTTCTCTATCCTGCCGCTCAATAATCTCCCTCACATCCTCAGCGCTATCGTGCGCCTCACTAGCTTCATAAATGTTCACGTTCTGCGCGCTAGCACCTCGTCCACGTCGGCTCGAGAACGTCCCAGAGAGTTGGCTGCCTTTCCAGTAGCCGCTGAGTTTGCTCAGCGTTCCATTAGGTCGCTGTGGCTGGGCCTTGGGTGTCAGCGTCGGGATGTTCATCGACACGCCCACTGCCGGTGACTCGTTGCGGGTCGTCCGGGAATTGTAAGACGACAAGGAAGCCGGCACTCCTGGTCGGGTTCCGTTCACAGCACGTTGCCCAAACTGAGGGTTGAACTCGTCCACATCTTCGCGAGTAAAGTGCTCCGCCATATCCTCAGTATCAGCTTGAACATCGTCGTTGGTTCGGAGAAGTAGATAGGAAAGGGCGTTGAACCAGGTCTCATGTCGCTGGCCTGTCGTGCAAGTGAACTTGATGGTTCTTCCAGGCGAGATGATAACCAAGCTCTTACGGTGCAGTCCTGGAGGCATGGGGTTGTCGTCAGTAACGACACGAACCGCCTCAATAGGAACACTCTTGGCCTTCAACTCTGACTTGCCGGCACTTGAGGGGTCCCGTTCACTCCAGTAGAGAGTCCTGGTATAAGGGTGCACCCAGAAGTAGCGGCGATGTCGGTTCTCCGACATGCCTCCGCGGCCAGTCTTGCGTGTGTACTTCCAGAGGTATTCGCCTATCATGGTCTGGGTGATAGCCTGGATCATGCGGGGATCAGTATTGGGGCCGAAGCCGCTGGGGTCAATGCCAAGGTCGCCGGGGCGCATGTTGAATCGAGAATCAAGCTCCGAGGCAAACGAAGACTGAGAAGACTTTCGCGATGCGTCAGTGAGCTTAGCAGGCGAATGTCTTCCAAGGTCGCCGTATCCACCACCATTGCGAACAACACGAGGGGTAAGGGTGGCGCGAGCAGACAGGGGCGAGGTAGGTCTCTGGCCAGGCGTGCTTGGTCGCTGCTTGAGGGCAGACGCTGGCCAGAGGGGCGGTCCCATATTGCTCTGGTTACCTTGAGATGAACCAGATCGTGCCGCCTCGATGACTTGGCGGTGGTTCGCGGGCAGAGGAGGAGCATCATGGAGGGATGCTCTGCCACTTCTGGAGCTACCGGGTCTTCGGATGGAGCTGGTGTCAAAGACATCATCACCCTCCAAGCCCCTTCGGATGGGGCTCTCGAAGCTGTCCCTTGATCGGCGAATTCTGACTGTACCTGTGGTACCAGCGGTTCCAGGCGTTCCGGGGCTGGCGAGTGACAGGCTCTTGTCAAGGCCAAAAACGGGCTGAGCTCGAGCCTTGAACATGGCATCGATCGCCTCGGCCGTCAGTGCGGTCTGCGCACCTTGGTCGCTGGTTGGGACCAGAGCCTTGCGTATGGGGCTACCGTTCAAGTTGGCAGGGATCTCCCTCAAGGGTCGCTGAGAATCAGGTGTCTCAGGCTCGGGTGTGTCAGCAGGAGATTGGCCATCTTCAGATGAATCTTGGTCCATCTCCCGGCCAAGGGGCGATCCAGTCTTGTTCTTAGGTGTCTCGGGCACATCTCTCTCCTTGAAGGGGGAGTTCATGTCTCGAGGAAGGATGAAGCCGTCTCTCTTGGGAGTTCGGGGTGAGACCGGAATAGTCTCAACAGACTCGATCGACGAGAATCCAAACACTGGTACTTTGGGCGTCTCCAAGACTGGGCTGATAGGCTCCACTCCTTCGGCAGCGATCGAAGACATAGCAAGTGTGGGAGGCGCCGGGAGAGGCTCAAGAACGGGCTGAACGTTCTCTGAAGCAATTGCAGACAAACCAAGGGGTGGAGCAGGCTCAGACACGGGCTCGACATGCTGAGTGGATAGACCAGAGTAGCCCAGCTTCACAGGGGTTGGCTGAGGCTCCTCCCTTGGCTCGCAGTTTTCGGCATAAATGGAAGAGAGGTTTAGGAACGGCGGAGGAAGCACCTTCTCGGGCGCCTTGATCGGTTCGATAGACTGAGCGGAAATCGACGACAGGGCCAGGTCCGGAGCAGGAAGGGCAACAGGTTCGACATGTTCGCCCTGAATGTTGGAAATGCTGAGCTGAGGGACAACCGGTTCTGGAACGGGCTCGGCAATCGGCTCAACATGTTCACCTGAGATGGATGACAAGCTGAGCTCAGGTGCACGTTCAGCAATAGGCGAAACATGCTGTCCAGAGATAGTCGACAGGCTAAGCTCAGGAAGAGGTTCAATGACTGGCTCAACATGTTCTCCCTTAATCGTCGAGATCGTGAGATCGGGGATAGCCGGCTCAGGCTCAGCGACGGGCTCAACATGTTGACCAAAAATGGTCGACAGGCGGAGTTCAGGGGCACGCTCGGCAACTGGCTCGACGTGTTCTCGGGAGATGGTGGACAAGCTAAGCTCGGGCATCGGCTGCACAACAGGTTCGACATCTTCGCCACGAATAGTTGAGACGGAGAGTTGAGGAACAATCGGGTCAGGGACAGGTTCCGCGACAGGCTCAACATGCTCTCCCTGGATTGTAGAGAAGCTCAGTTCCGGAGCAGGAGGTGGAGGAGGGATAACCACCGCGGGAATAGCAGGCTCCGGCTCCGCAACAGGCTCGACATTTTCGCCTCGGATTGCAGACATGCTAAGATCAGGAGATCGCTGAGCAATGGGCTCGATATGCTCGCCTTGGATGGCAGACATAGCGAGTTCGGGGGCCTTGCTAACAACAGGCTCAACGTGCTCGCCCACAATCTCAGACATGGAGAGTGCAGGAGGAGGCGGGATGAACATGACTGGCTCAACAGGAGGCTCAGCAATTGGCTCAACTGACTCAGTTGAGATGACGGAGAGGCTGAGAGCGGGAGGCGGCACCTCAGCCTCGGCAATTGGCTCGACCGTCTCCGACATAACCATGGTCATTGTCAGCTCTGGCAAGGGCACCTCTGGCTCTGCCACAGGTTCAAGCTGTTGAGACATGATGGTAGCCAAGGACAAGTCTGGCAGAGGAACCTCAGGCTCCGCAATAGGCTCGACTTGCTCGGTGGCGATGCTTGTCAATGAGAGCTCGGGAGGGGGCGTTTCCGGCTCAGCAATAGGCTCAACATGCTCAGTCACGATTGCGGTAAGAGACAAGTCGGGAACAGGCTCCTCGGGTTCAGCAATAGGCTCAACTTGTTCGGTGAGAATGGTTGTGAAGGAGAGCTCTGGAACAGGTGTTTCAGGCTCAGCAATGGGTTCGACTTGCTCGGTAATGATTGTTGTAAGAGACAAGTCGGGAAGGGGGGCTTCGGGCTCAGCCTTGGGCTCCAGACTCTCCGCCAGGATGTTGGAGAGGCTCAGGTCCGGAGCAGGAACCTCAGGCTCAGCTCGGGGAGTGAGATCCTCAGCCTTGATAGAGGAGAAGCTGAGGGTAGGGAGAGGGCTCTCAGGTTCGGGAAGGGGCTCGATGCTCTGGTTCGAGAGGGGAGTGAAGGTCAGAGCTGGCGGTGTAGGGGGTACCTCGACCTCTTCTCGTGGTTCGATATCCTCGGAGGCGATTGAAGACATGCTCAAGGTCGGAGGTAGGATGGGCGGGAGCATAGTCGGGGGAGCAGGGAACAATGCCAGCTTCTCCTCCATATCAGGATCGTGCTGTGCCCCGGCGTCGCTGTAAGACATGGAGATAGGGCGCGAGCTCTCAAGATGATCCTCATGTGTCCAAGATATAACACTACGGACTTCAGAGTGGTCAACCACAGACCCCAAAGACGTAGGGCGGGGGACTACAACGACACTAATAGGGGAAGCGGGAATCGACTCTTCATCTTCCGTCATGACGCCGGTGGTGACCATTCGCGGGGTTTCAGCCCCCTCAAAACTGGTCAAGATGCTGATGGGCTCAGTCATGCTGGCACTGTCAACCATGATGACCTTGGGCAACGGTGGCACTGCAGGTTGTGGTGATGGTCCTCGGCCAAAAGATGCAGGTGTACCAGAGCGAGCGCGTCTGCGACTGGGTGTGCCTGGCTCAAGCGACTCGTCGTCACTACCGTCAAAGTCTTGAAGCTCGGCAAAGAGGCTCTGGCCAGTGGCTTGAGGTGTTCCACCACGGCTGCTCGCAAAGCTAGCCGGGCTGCTTTGGAATGGCGGCTCTTCGCTGGCCTGTCTCGAAATGCGGTGGAAGAGCGGCTCCTCGCTAGCTTGTCTGGAAGCACGGTGGTAGAGCGGCTCGTGACTCGCTTGTCTCGAGCCACGACGGAAGATGCCACGGTTCATGCGGAAACGAGTGCTCTTCTGAGATCCGATAGTGCTTGTAGGCGTCCGGAGATGGTAGGCGAAGTCGTCTTCATCAGCAGAAGTCGATGCGGTGCTGTGGAACGAGTGTCTGCTGGCATGTCGAGCGAGGCCAGAGGGCAGGCTCGGAGGCTTCTTCATCTTACCAAAGCCTCGAGTTGTGCCCTCCGTCTCTGTCTCGCCGTCACTTCCGGACATCTGCTCATTGACGGTCTGGAAATCTTCCGTCTCAGTGGCCCGCTCATTGGCTGTCTCAAAGGCAGACTCGCTGGCCTCATTGGCGGTGTCGAAATGGTCGTCATTATCAGCAGACTCGATGCTGGGGAGGATAGTGTGGCTGCTGGTACTCATAGGAGAAACAGAAGGGCGAGGAGAGGCATGAGAGAGAGAGCCGCGAGGGGAGACATCGTGCTGGTCTTCCCACTCGGCATCGTCGGCGATAACCTCCTGCCGACTGGAGCGGAAAGATCCAAGCAGGCGCGGCGGCTTCTTAAACTCCTTGGGCTCGGGCTTTCGGGATCGTCGATGAGCCTTGTTCTCAGTCGTGTCGGTTCTGGCCTTTTCAAGATCGTCACGTAGGTCCTGGATAATACGTCGAAGCTCTAGCTTTTCGGTCTTCTCACGGTGGAGCAGACTCCTCTGGCTCTGGATGGTGCGCTGGGCGTGGTGGAGTGATGACTTGACAGTCTCCGTCTCAAGAACAGCATGGCGGGGAGTTCCCTTGATAGGAGACTGAGGAGGTGAGTGCTCAGGAGTGATGTGATCAGCAGCGGATTCAAAGTCATCGTCACTGGGACGCAAGTTAGGCTCCCCCTCCATGACTCTGCTTCGTTGCGTAGAGAAGGCTCTGGCGAGCTCCTGGTTCTGGCCGGTCAGATCGTCAATCCGTCGCTGCATGGCCGCGCGTTCACCCTCAGCCATAGCAATGTTGCGCTTCACAGCTCCAATTTCAGTGTCGTGTTGCTTGACAGCAGCAGCGTGTTGGTCGATTAGTCTGGCGTGGTGCAATTTGACCTCGTCAAGCTCTCGTTGTACTGTAACCTTGTCGGTCTTGATGACATTGAGAGCCTGAGCAAGCTTCTTCTCGCGGTCTGCCGACTCCTTCTGTTGAGCAGAGAGTTCCTGTAGCTTAGTCTCCAGATTCCAGTTCTCCTCCTTGTATCGGTTCTCACTCTCGTCAAGAGTCTTGACCCGTTGTTGAAAGGCCTCGCACTCGATTTCAAGTCTGGACTTGTCGGCCTTGAGGTCCTTGGTCTCCTCATCTCGCTCGGCGAGCAGTGCTTGCAAGTTGCGGACCTGGGCGATGAGGGAGGTGCTGATTTCTGCGGCAAACTCGATGTCGTGGACGCGATTGGAGGGCTGGTTTCGAATCTTTCGATTCGGAACACTGAGCTTGGTGGGGGACCCTGTCGCTTGACTCTCAAACTTGGATGGGCTGACTGACCGCTATAGAGAAGAAAGTAATGTCAGTTAGCTGTGCCACGTAGCAGGGAAACCAGGGATGCGAAAGCGACATACTCTGCCGCCCCTGCTCTCGGGCGCAAAGGGGGAGCTCGGATTAGCTTCATTGCTGGGGACCCTCTGTTTAGGCAGAAAAGCCCGTGCAGACTCCCTGGCCAAGCTGTTGTACTCTTTCTCAATATCGACGAGCTTCTGTCGGAGCTCCGGGTTCAGTTCACCCTCGGCTTGCAACTTGTCGACCTCCTGGAGCTGTTCGGTGAGGGCTTTGCGCTGGGACACGAGCGCAGTACCCAGCTTTCCGGCCTCCTCTAGACGTCGCTCGGTTTCGGCGAGATGGGCCTCGAGGGCGCGCTTTGCGGATCTTGGGGAAGCGGCGGGACCGGCGATGAAGAGGTCATGGTCAAATGTGGAATATCGATGGTGGGCGGGCGCGGGCGTGCTGGTGACGAAGGGATCGGATTGCGCTGCGCCAGGAGCGGGCAGGCTTGGCTTGTCCGAAGCCAGTGATGAGGCCATGATTGCTCTAGAGCAATTTGACCCTCGTCAGGGTAAGCAAAGCTTCCTCAGACTCGCCTTGAAACCATCAAGAGATCGGACGGACGACGTAGCAGGCCCGTCGCGGGGAGGATGGTTGTGGGAGGGTCAAATAGACGTGTTTGTGTTGTTGTTCAAAGCTGAGGTTAACGGGGTACCTTTTGCTAAGTACTTGCCCAACCCAACTGGACCAGAGCGAGATTGATTAGACCTGGCGTGTGCAGTGCCGCAGACGTGACCAGTGAGATTGCAGCAAAGAGAGTTGGCTGCAGGGAGAGTGAGGGAGCGTGAGATTGGAACTAAGAGAGCAGACCCGGCTGCAAGAAAAACAAAAGACTTTCCCACAGAAAACGAGGCAAGGCTGAAAAAAAAACGAAGAACAATTCAATGTGTGCTGGCGCGAAAAAAGAGGTTGACAATTACGCAGGATGGACCAAAGAATGTATGTGAAAGATTGAATGAGCAATCGCAGAGTTGTCGCGTCGCACTGGAGTCGAGAGAAAGAAATGCCGAGGCCGTGTGCGTCTAATGGCGGGCTGTTGACGCACCCTGTCGTCTGCGAGTAATAATTCCAGGTACCGCACAGGCAGGCAAGGCACAGTAGGCAAATGATTTATTACACTGCAGCACGCAGGCAGGCGGTCGTACCAAGGGTCAACAGTGGAGCGCGCGAGCGGCCCCCTAGTCCTTCAAGTGTCGCAGGACTGACAGCGATATTTCAGTTCGCTGGCTGCTGGAATGTGCCTCCGAGACTTATGCGACAGTGACCTTGTTGATCATTCCCAATCCAATTGGAATTCGGCGCTTCGAGGGAACTCTAACGGCCGGAAGCGTTCGGTAGTCGATGGACGGAGGCTGGTGCTGGTGGGTAGGCGCTGCAACCAAATGAGCGGCCACAGACGTGAACGGTCGACGAACAGCGAGGTCCCGTGGGAAGAAAGACGGAAGAGAAGAGAGCACAAGAGAGTGTGTGAGAGATTGTGCCTGAATCTCAGGTGGAGTCTCTTTTTCCAGGAGAAGGAAGACGTCTGTCTCTCTGTGTCCAGAATCGACTGGGGTGGATCGTCCGATTTCAAGGGTGGGCGGTGACGTGCGGTGGTGGACGTGTGGAATTGGATCGCCCTTGAGGAAAAAGGATTGACCAAAGTAAAAGCAGCCAGAAACGAAAAAAGAAGACGGCTCAGAAGAAACAAAGGATAATGAGGGACAGACAGTACGTAGGTGCACTAGGTAGAAGAGAGGCGATTCGCAGTCTTCTTCAAGACACAGAGCCGGAGAGAAGAAAGAAGGAGAAAGGAGTTTGTTGGCAGGGCCGAGGTTGACGAAATGAGCCGCTGCACAATAAGACCCCTCATAAGACGGAACCGAACGTCGAGGAAAGGACCCAAGAAGGAATCGACACGACAATCAAGGAATGGACGGTCCAGAGAAGGAACCTAGTGATGCGCGAAGTCGAACCGAGGGGGACGAGGATGCGAAGTGATTGGTAAAGGGCACCCAGAATTAGACGCGCTCCCTTTGTGCCTCCGGTCCGGCAGTGGCCTATCGCCCGTCGATATTGCTGTATTGGTTAGTATTAGGAGTGAGTGAGTGGTGGTGGTGGTAGCACCGAGTCTAAAGGAGCGTAGACAAGAAAAGAAAGGGTCGGGAGGATGGAAGAGGAATTAGAGGAAGAGGTTTAGGTATTAAGGTAGGTAAGGAGAGGGGGAAGGAAGATGAGGATGAGCTGAAAGTGAAGCTGAGCGACGTACGTTTCGTTACTCTCGCTCTTGGTTCCTTATTTTCCTCTCCTCGTTCAATGACGACGGGGTCAAGCAGCAGAAACAGCAGGGAACCAGGTCCAACTTGTGGGCTGTGCGTCGAGCTGCCTTGCACTGAAGCTGAAGAAGCTACCGAATCGTCACTACGAAAATGCTCGAGACCCTGTCCGTGGTGGATATCGCCCGGTCTGCACGGTACCTGATGATTTCCGCTTTTCCCTCCCTTTCCCCTGCGCTGGCTCTCTCTGTACCTGCGTCAAGCCGCGTGCCGAGATGCACGAGAGCACCAGTCGGGGCAGCAGGCCAGGGCAGATGGTGACAGGGTCAACTACCTACCTATCCTGCTAGTGCCCCCGCTGACGGCAGGTCCTTTTTTCGTCTCTGGGCTGGCTGAGTAGCTGCTCAAACTGGGAATGAGGAGTCTTATTGACTGGGATGAGCGTGGAGTCGTGGTGGAACGTGGAGACTGGGATAGACATGGACTCTCCCAACGCCGACCGACACTTTGATGTAGCCAGGTACGCGGATGAGAGACACTTGATTCACTTGTTGACTCTCCTGTGCATTTATTGACATGCCCTCATGTCTTACATAGTACATATCCGTCCGGCCTTGTCCCAGACGCCGACGTGTTATTCCATTCTTGTCATGCCGCAAGGACCACGATAGGATCCGTGAACCGGCTTCGAGAAGGGGGTCATACGGAGATGCGCTAATTGGGCCATTGACTTGACTTGACTGCCTACGTGGGTAAGGGAATTGTCAAGGCAAGCCGCTGCCCTCATCCCAGGTTGTTCCAGGCCGTGTGATTTGTCTCGTCCCCTGGCCGAGAGCCGGGGGCCAGACGAGGTATGGATGAAGGATCAATTTGTGATTCCCACTGGCTGCATATCGAAAATGCTGAATTCGACCAATGCAGCATGACGGCGAGCCTTGTCAACATGGACACATCACATCACATCACTTGACCAGGCACTACTACGTAGTACACTGTTCATAATCTTGTTCCTGCGTCTCCCTCTGCTTCCGGTCATGACTATCGGCCTCCACCGCCGTAACGCCGGCCGTGATAGGTTCGGGTGCCCCTGCAGTCCAAGTCCAGGCCTCGCCGGGGGTGCCGCTGCGCTCGCGGGGCTGCTGAAGTCGTGAGGGAGGCTATCTCTTCTTTTTCCTTCTTAGCCGCCGTTTGATGACGGCGCAGCGCCATAGCCTCCGGCACATGCCATAGGCTGAGCTTCCAGCCCTTCTGGTGAGCCGCGAGAAGCTTCAGTATGACCGCCACCAGCTCCGCAAAGAGGCAGATGACTCTTTCTCTCACGGACGCATTGAAGAAGGTTTTGGGCGTCGAGTTTGGCTTTCCTTTTTGCTTGTTCGCATCAATTGGGCGTTGCTGAATCAAATCAATGCAATTACGGAAGCCTAACATGAAATGGCTGGGTTCATGCAAACAAACGAACGGCGCATTGTGCAAAAAGGTATAAAAACATAAACAAACAACACAACACAACAACACGGCACAGCATTACATTGGATAGCAATGTTGACTTTCGGTTAGTTGGTGACGCCAGCAACGCGGGTGCAGCACTAGATATGTATGGTCGGACGTGTCGTCTATTGTTTTTTTCTAGCGTCACATTCCGTCATGACCAAGGAAACACAGCCCGCCGCCGTCCGTTCAATGGCCTGGGCTCCGCATTAACACCCTCATTCATCTCATTTCTCTCATCCAAGGTTGTGCCTGAACAAGGGTAGATGCTCCGGCCAATTACGTTTAGCAACCCCAGCCTAGTCCCTTGAAGTGCCCGTGTAGGGGTAGATTGGTGGGGTGGACTGCCATCCGAGCTGTTGCGTGTGTGTGTTTGTGTGTTTTTTTTCCCATGTTTTTCCTTCGTCAGAGATGATCAGATCTGTGGTCCCGAATCGATCGAGACCGTGTCCAAAAATAAGTAGCAGAATCGGGTTTGCCTAGGTAGCTTTTGTTTGGTGTCCTCTCATTAAAGTCCACACCTGGAGCAAGGCATCGTTCTTCGCCCTGGCCAATTGCTCTGGGGACCAACCTTGGAACCAGTCTCCCACAAACACGTCACACGTGAGTTCCCATCCCAATATCGCTTCCATGCACTTGTGCGAGATCCGATCGGACGTATCTGCACCTGAAAGGAGATGCTGGGGTTTGTACATGGCTCGGTCATCATCAGCTTACTCCAAGGGGGGGCCAACTTCACTTCTGGTTCGATCAGGCACGCTTTCTTTCAAGCCGTCTCCAGAGCACCGACCACAACGAAAGACGACTTCAGTTTCACGGGTTAAAGCCGTCATCTCCCTCGTCTCTGACCTAACACCAACTCTTACACTCAGCAGAACTGCATTTCTAAGGGCAGTCCTAAGATGAAATAAAGCTTATGTACTAAAAGTATGCAAAGGATTACCTCTCTATACAATATAAAAACAAGAGTAGTCATAGGATTAGAGAGTGATTAGGGGTGCTTTTCTCTTCTACCCTCTCGTTTCTTTCTCAGGTCGTCAACATGCCTCGTCCGTCATCTCAGTTGTCCCCCTCATCACAATCGCTCCCGTCATCCTCACAGCCTCGATCAAACCAGAAGTCAAGTTGGCGGTTGAGTAAGATGCGGTTTTGAAAACTCCACAATGTGAAGATTGGTAACTTTGTGATCCAAGGGGCAGCTTTCTTCTCCCCTGGATATCTCTCGCGTCCTTTGGGTACAACGGGTGTTGGCTGAGCTCCCGCCTGTCGCATTTGGGGACAATGTGTGCATCTATGGGTTACCGAAGCCATGTCAACATCGGGATCACAAGCCTTGCTTAAGACTTTTCAGGGTGAGGGAAGATACACCAGATCCAGCCCCCAGCGGCGGAGGAGTCAGGTATTCTCGAGCGAGACTCTCCATATCTATTGCTCATGGGACAATGATAATGAGACAGTGGTCGACCTTGGCTGTCTTCGACCGTGGTTCAAAATATCACTTACGTCTGAAGGGGGAGGGGAAAGCGTAATATAGAACAACGGATTCGTAGCTTTTGGAAAGTCGCAACGATCATCAATTGCAAGAGTACCAGGAGTAGCAAGGGCAACCTCCGTAACGTTACCTCAGCAAATACGTTCCATAAGGGTCGCTTCTCGTTCAGCAAAGTCGGTGATATAGCCGTCAACTTGGACGCCGTGTCTTTCTCCTGTCTAGTCTACTTCCTAGCCAGCATGCCAATCAGCAGTCTCCTCAATACCTCCATGTTTCTCATCTGAAGAATTATCATCGTCTAAGATTCATTGCTCTTGGTGGAGCTGGAGGATTTCGGCATCCTCGACATTATCCTCATTGTGCAGCCAGTCCGTCCCGTCATCCATGGTATCAAGTTTAGCTCCAGCAATTGCTCCAACTCGCAGAAGGTCCCACTGCAACTCCAGCATATCCCAATCCGGGAGATCAGCCGGGTTATCACGGCGTATAGTGAAGACATGCCCCGTCTTGAAACGCGACTGGCCTCTCCGACCCCGAAACCTGTCACCCAATGTCTTTGTATTCTCGGCGTTTAGGCCAGCGTGCCGAAGGGGGTTGTCATGAAAGTAGGTACAGAAGGTCCTGAATCCCGAGGGATTCAACCAGTGAAGCTGAAGTCGCCTTTCGTTGGGGTGGGCACTTCGAAGGGGTTTAAAGGCAAGGTGTGCCTTACTAAATGAGGATTGGTATCCTATTCCTAGCGAGATCTGGTTCTGCGGAGACTCCACAAGGTCGGGGTTGGTGAATGTGGTTATCCATGAGGCAGCTTTTTCCCCCCAAAACACCTCCAAGATCGATTGGAGACGCTGCCGGCCGTTGGCCATACGCGGGAAAACGCGCGAGGTATCCTGATCCTCCCGTAAGGATGCAAGGCGTCGCATTCACTTTGGACCAGGAATCGTCGACAATACGGTCTCTTAGAACATCTGCCATCGTTATTCAGTCAGCGTCTGTCTATGTGCAGTGAAGGAAGAGAAAAGGTCCAACGTACGGTTCTCCATTACCCCGAAGCCATCGTGGTTCAATATTTCCATGACCCCGTCAAAAAAGACGCCAGGCTCCTTCTTACAGGTCTGAAGCAAGTCTTGGAGTACCTCCAAGGGCGCAACCATTAAGATTCCAGTCGCGGTGGGCGTGAAGTAGCGAACGGGATCCTAGACCGCCTGAGTCGATCCCATTCTTCAATCAGGGTTTCTCTCGCGGCAAAGTCGGGGATATAGTCGTCAATTTCGGTTTCCATGCGATCTGTCGAGTCTTCAACATCGTTGGGCTTTATCCGCAGAGGGAGAACCGTAGTTAAGTTATATCAGACCATGACTATAAAAGTATTAGCTTATTGTCCTCTAAGAATAGCAATAAGAATATGATAAGATAGGGCAGAGCTTGGGGTTGCCTTAGGGTCATAGGATTGCGAAGAGTCTCTTTCGGTCCAACAGTCTCGCCAACTCGAGGCGACACCTCTTGAAGAAATGATCATAACGGGTCAGCACTTCGTGGGACATTGCATCACGAATTTTACCGACTCTTTGCCTGGCTTGTGTGATTAGGTGAGAAAACGCACCTATTGATTGGGGCAGCAAGTTATCTTGTTTGTGTTGTTGGCAAGTGGTGTTGCTGCTATTGCCAATGGTGTTTTTACTGTTGTTGCTGTTGTTCCATTGCTGTACTCCATGGGGAGCAGTTGAGATGGAGTATGGACGTGGATGCATCTGAAAAGCATATTTGATGTTGGCACTTGTATTACAAACTTCGGGAATGAAGACGTTGTGACATTAAGCTTTCGTTGATGCTAACTCTTCATGGGAAGCGGTTGACCTCCGGCAGTGCTTGAGTGTCGGGCCTGTCGTCGGTTTTTCCTTGTGCAAGGCCCTGCAGCTCATGGGCAAGCCCCATTTTGACTGGCCTACCTATTTTTAGACATGGTCTTGGTCAATTCGGTGACCACCCCACGGATCTGATCTTCTCTCGTGAAGGAAAATCTGGGGGGAAACATGTCTTCTCGAGTATTGTAGCCTCCTGGGTGGTGACTCTTAGCCAGCCTGTCTCTATTTTTTAGACTTCTATCGTGACGCATTTGTGTTGTCGTTTTTTACGATTGAGTTTCGGTGCCATTATGTTGTTAACTGTGCTCAGTGTCGACTTGGTCCTTACATTTTTCGAGCTCAGTCACCATGATCAAGAGCAAAAACGATTGTTACACCAATAGTTACTAATACGTCATGAAATGAAAAAATGAGACCTTCACGATTCAACAAGCCGTTACAGGGTAGCAATGTCAAACGCGTCCCCACAGCCCACCGCGTCTCCTTCCGCGAAATCACCACCAAGTCACATGACAGTTTCTAGATTCCTCCGTCTGAAAGTTGATTTCCAATTGTTGATCGCATTCATAACCCAGCCGTCAACACAACCCAAAACAAACCACAACCATGGCCGATTCAAACACAGAAACCGCGGCGCCAGTCGCCATGTTCAAGAAGCGAGGCGCAAAGGGAAAGGCGAACCTGCGAAAACGACCCGCGACACCACCTCCAGCAGACAGCGACGACAGCGACTATTCATCCTCGGAAGACGAGTCGGGCCAGCGCGTCAAGCGGCGCAAGAAGACTGTCACCGTCACAGCTTCCTCCAAGGACACGGCGACTAGGGAAAAGGAGTTGACGGCGACGGTATATGCTGCAGATCGGAGTGTGCCAATCACGAGTACCAACGACGCCACAAAACACAGCAACTGGTACGACGAAGACTCCAAGGATGCGCTCTCAGCCAAGAACCTCCTGGGCTCAACGAGGTCAACAACAAAGGATTCGCAACCCGATGGAACATACAAGGGACTTTCGAATCAAACATCATTTATCCAAAAGAATCCTGATGCCCCCACACGATCCAAAGGCCCGATGAAGGCGCCAACCAACATTCGAACGGTTACGGTCATGGACTTCAAACCGGATATTTGCAAGGATTATGCGAAAACTGGATGGGTTAGTTTTCTTTCCTTCTTTCATTATTTTACTGCGACGAGTGCGTAGCATGTCAGGTGCAGTACTGGCGGTGTTCTTTTCATACTACCTGTATGTCAACCGAATTGAAGCTAACAACCTCATTTTAGTGTGGCTATGGCGATTCTTGCATCTACCTCCATGATCGAACGGAGATCAAGCAAGGATGGCAGCTGGATCGAGAGTGGGAGACCGTCACGAAGGGGAAGAAGAACCTGGGCGGCACCGTGATTGCGAGCGCCAACCGCGACAAGAAGGAGGAAGTCGAGGAAGACGAAGCAGAGATCGCAATGCTCGAGAAAATCCCATTCGCCTGTATAATATGCAAGGAATCATATAGGGAGCCCATTGTGACGAGGTGCGGCCATTACTTCTGTGAGCCATGCGCTCTCAAGAGGTATAGGAAAGACCCAACTTGCGCCGCATGTGGTACCAGTACAAATGGAGTTTTCAACTCGGCGAAGAAGTTGAAAAAGCTACTGGAAAAGAAAAGGGAGCGCGAAGAGAAGAAGAAGCGAGAGGCAGAGGAGGCCGGGGAGGAAGAGACATGAAGTAGAAACAAGGGACTCGTGAGGCTGATGAGATGGGATCACAGTGAAGGACATGAACGCCATTGAGGGGACAAAAAAGATACCATGGCACTTGAATAATGAATCTGAGCCATTTATAAAACTCTACATCACTACCATATTAAACCATTTGTTCTCGTGATATAAACACCCGACTTTATTCCCATCATTGTATCAAGAGCCTTTGTCGCACGTGAGCCAACTTTGGAGTATGACGTGCGTCGCGCACCATGATAAGATAAGCCAGGCACACTCAACAGCAAGGCCCGCCTCTGACTGGATGATCTGCAGTGCAGCCAATGAGGGGTTCAGGCACCCCACCATTAAGCCACCACCGCCTTCCATGTGATCGCTTCATCACTCTGTGAATTTACAAACCACAGTCATTGCCTTTCTTTTCTCTAGGCTTCTTTTTCTTCCATCAGTCATACCCAAGGCAACCGTTGATAGAACTAAAAGCTGTCAAGATTAACCTTGATCTATTGTTACTTTCATCTCGCATCGACAACTTGAAGCTTTCACGAAGCTCCGACCCCGCATCTTCCACCGCTGCCGGTACTTGTCTCTCTATAAACAGAGCTTATCTCGCCCTTCTTTCGGCTTCATCGTCCACGACACACATCGAACCGAAAACCTCCTTCGTGCATCGCCCATCATGAACTACATCTACTCAACAGTCAACACCCTCCGGGACCGCTACACGCCCGTCACACACAAGTCCACTTTCCGCCAGACGGGCCAGATCACACCCGAAGAGTTCGTCGCGGCCGGAGACTATCTCGTCTACAAGTTTCCGACCTGGTCCTGGGGCGATGCCGACTCCCCCGAGCGCCGCGTCAGCTATCTTCCCCCGGGGAAGCAGTTCCTCGTTACACGCAACGTGCCCTGCCACCGCCGTCTGAACGACGACTTTGCCGGCGACGCTGGGCACGAGGAGGCTCTCGTCAACGATGGAGAGGACTTTAAGGGAGGCGCGGGAGATGATGAGGATGGATGGCTGCGCACTGGTGGGCTTGCGAGCTCGCAGCCTCTCAAGGTCAAGGAGGTGAGGACGGTGGATGACTCTGGAAATGTTGGCGACCGAGAGGTTGTGGAGGATGATGAGATTCCCGACATGGAGGATGAGGATGATGATGAAGCTATCATCCGTGATACTGGCGCCGACTCCAAGAGCAGGTAAGTTGACTTCGGCAAAACTCTCGAGAGCATCTACTGACATTTCAGCGGCCGTCGAACCTACACCCTGTACATCATGTACACCACCTACTACCGAACCCCCCGACTCTACCTCTCGGGCTACCTCCCCAACGGCCAGCCCCTCCCTCCCCACGACATGATGGAGGATATCGTCGGCGACTACAAGGACAAGACAGTCACACTTGAGGACTTTCCATTCTTCGCAAACAACATCAAGATGGCCTCGGTGCACCCCTGCAAGCATGCCTCGGTCATGAAGACGCTGCTCGACCGCGCCGACGCTGCCCTTCGACTGCGAAGGGAGAAGCTGCGCGCTGGAGCTAGCGCATCTGCGACATCCGGGATGGAGGGTCTGGTGGATGAGATTGATAAGCTGGATGTCAAGGGCGCGCAGGAGGCGGCGGATAAGGATGAGTGGGAGGAGGTGCAGGAGGCAGAGATTGATGATCACGAGGTTGCTATCCGTGTGGATCAGTATCTGGTTGTCTTCCTCAAGGTATGTCCCCAGTCTCTCACCTGACCAAGTCTCAATCGCTAACATACCTACTTCTAGTTCATGGCTAGTGTAACACCTGGCATCGAGCACGACTTCACCATGGGAGTCTGAGCAAGACCAACGCAACGAGTCAACAAATGTGAGGAAGAAAGGGCCCGTGGAAGAATGCCAGAAAGATGAAATGAGTTTGGGAGAAACGGCGTCGACGGTGTTTTGTCTTATCTTGAGTCTTTAGGTTGTTTCCTTGGATGGATATCGTAGCTAGGTAGAAAGGGTAGATCTCCCATCTTGTCATGAATCAAATGAAGCGATAGTAAAGTTAACAAAGGGTACGAGGTAAATTTGATCCTCACTTTCTTGTTCATCCGGTATTCTCATAGAATTATATTTCCTTAAAACTCCATCACCTGCAACCCAGTCCGTCCTGATGCGACCTCGCAGTCTGTTCCCTTGGCTACCGTATACCATTCTCACCCCCATCCGTAACAATTCCATGGTGCTGAAGCATCCTACCTACAACCCCCCCAGGGTATTAAACATGATCACCGATGCCCTAACATGCATCGACGATATCAAATAAGCCCGCCACCTTGCCACCATAAACTCATAATGCGTCACTGTTGCCCGCTGCTGCGTCAAAGTGTTGCCGATGTCCATGCTCCTGAAAATAAAACAACGCAATGGGTCTAGTAACCGGGTCCCCGTTACTCCTTTTTCTATCAAATGTTTATCCCTTTTTTAATCCCTTGTCGTGAAACCTCATGTGTGTGCTCGCTCGCCGTTGAACCCGACTGAAAAACTCAGCCTGACCTGAAAATACAGATTGCAAATTCGACTAGACGTGTGCATCGTGTTGTTTGTTTGTTGTGCTGTGTTGTGTTGTGTCGTGGCATGTGAATCGTGACGTGCGTTAGAATACCGCTCAAGAAAACACTAAACGCAAAATGTTTCATTATCATGAGAAGCGTCAAACGTGCAGCTGCATCGAGGGAGGGGTCGGATTATCATCCCAATCTCCCTCTGAAGGAGGTGGAGCAGGCGGAAGTCCCGAAGCCTTCCAAGCCCAGGACGACCATCGAAAAGATCCCTTTGTGGACCAGTTGGGGAGATAAGACTCCTCAACCCCGTCTGTTTTGATGTTCCGTGGAACCCCTAGAGCCGCCTTGTCCTACATGGCACCGAAAGGAGCGCCAAAGTTGGACGTGGCTTTAAACTTTAGGGGAACGTCGGCGTCGATCCCGTTGTCGCTCGTCTCGCTATCGTTACCACTGTCCTCGGCGTCCGCTTGGGCATCTACCGACCCGTCGCCGCCGACATGTGGAACCTTTTGGCGCTTTTGTGTTTGTGCGTTCAAGCCCGAAGGCCCAGCTCCCACTTCCAAGTCTTCGAGGGAAGTCTGCATGACAGCTGGAAGAGCGTTCTGCCCTTGGCTGATCGGCTCCAGTTTCTTGTTGACTGCCTCCCAGAAAAGCTCATCCTTTGCTGGCATGTTCCTGATCATGAGTGGTCCTTTGAGTGGTTTGTCCTCCTCCGGCTCAAACACGGGCTCGGGATGGTCCATGTCCAGGTGCTCTGCTGCAAATGACACAAACGAGACCTTGGAGTCGCGTCTGGCGGTTTGAACAACGGTAGCCGCAGGGTCCTTTACCGGCTCTTCTGGGAGTGCTGCTGCAAGGTCGATAACCGTTTCAACGGTTGGCGTCGCACCTTCGCCCACAATAGCATCCGTGTCGGTCGGGTTGACAGTGGGAAAAAGCGACAAAGAATGATTGGGAGTGTGACCAGCGTGCATCGTCAGACGGCGAGATTCCACGGCAGAGAGTGCTTGTAGAGTGAATTCCTTTGACGACCCGCGGACATTTGATGGTCGTCCAATTCGTTCCGGATGTTGAGTGGCAGGGCCAGGGGGAGATGCTATGGGTGAAGAAGGGTTGTCGGTAGAAGTTGCGCCATCGGCAAAGGTAGACTTTTGGACGGCGGTGGCCTTTAGGGGAATCCCTTCCAACTTGGGATCGATCTCCTGAACATCAATGACCGGCACTGGCGTCGTGGCGTCATCTGAAGGAGATGAGAGAAAGTCCCTGGCAACTGGGTTTTGGGTCTGCATTCTTGGATCCAGGGGGACAAAGGGGGATGATTCGGGTTGTGTGATGGGAGAAAGACGGGAACTGCCTGGACTTAAAAAGTGAGGTCTGCGAGATGCTCCGTCAAGACCCGGTGGAAGAGATGACGCATCGCCCGTCGATAGACTAGCTGGAATGGTTGGGTTTTGCGACCTTGACGTAAGTCGGCCCGGTGGAGCAGAAAAGTACGAGTTCTCCAAGGAGCCATCGCCGCTTCCACCTCGCTGACTCGCCAGAGGCGATACCATGCCCGTAACCTGGATGCTCTGGGCGGCAACAGCTTTGAGTGCACTGTTTTCTCCTTCAAGTCGATGCATGCGCTCCTTGAGATCCTCAATCTCTCGAATCATGTTTTCCTTCTCCGTCTCCCAACCTACTCGAACTTCGTCCATGATGATGCGTTCTTCCTGGTAGACTTCTTCGGCACGTCTTCGATTGGCCTCGAGGTGGTTGCGTTCTGCTTCCCAAGCTTCACGAATCATAGCGTTTTGCTGAACAAGCCGTTGGACCACATGCGAGGGTGATTGGGAAGGCGCCACGGCGTCAGCAGACACGGATCTTGACAGTGATGCACCGACAAGCCCGGAAGAAACGCTGGGAAGAGGAGCTGTGGATGAAGGTGGTAGGCGGTGTTCGTGAATCGGAGGTGGACCTCCGTACGTGGGAGATACGGTGGCTGGTCGAGCTTTGAGAGATTCGAGAGACTCGGGCTGGAACTGGATTGATGAATGGTGTGGTGGAACAGACTGCGTAGCTCGCAACGCGGCGAGTGACTGAGGAGATGTTTCGCTGGGCTGCAGAGACATTGCACTAGCTGGAGGGATCCAGCCGCGCTGGTTCTGGTGTTGGATATTGTTTCGACACGAGTTCAGATAGTGCTGCGGGTATTGATGGCGAAGGGTTCCGGCTCGTGGATATGAGTTGGGATGCGAGACGTGGGAGTAGACGAGAGGATCGTTGAGGGTGAGACCAACGTCGGTGTCGTAGGCGCCCGAAGGCAGGAAAGCCTCGGGCGAGAATCTCGTCGCCATGATCATGGAAGGTGCGTAGAAGGTCGGTCACTGTGGAGCGAGGGAGAAATCGGAGGAGTAGCGTAGGATCGTTTTTCGTTAGGAAGGCATTGACCAGGAGTTTGGTAGTTTCGATTGTTTTCTTCTTTCCTCGATTCAATCGTGATAGCTCAGCTCAATCGATAGGAAGGTCGAGTCGGTTTCTGAGAGTATAGCAGGTCCCGAGGAATTGAACAGTCTTATCCTCCAGGTAGCAAGCACGAGGGAGAGCAGCACTAGGGAATGGTGACGACTGCTGAATATCAAAGTATGACGCAAATGGGTCCCGCCAGGCGCAAGGCACAGGGTCCCTTTTTCTTCAGGTGGTAGCGGGCGGGAGGTAGGGTTACGTCTTGGGCTGTGCGAGGGAGAAGCTTGGTTCGAAGCAAACAAGCTAGGTATAACAGAGCACGACGTGAGAGGGTGATGGACTCGAGGCTGTTATCTAGAGATTCACATGGGAATGGAGAAAAGATGGAGAAAGGGACAGGAAAGTGAGTCAAAGATGAGGCAGGAGCGAAATAGCTACCTAAGTAAAAAGACGGTGACTTGCCTTATTGATCCATTCGTTCGTTCCTGCGCGGAAGCCAAGGTCCCGCGGGTCGGTACTGGTCTGTACCTTCCCTGCCACCCCAAGCACCCCAAGCACCCGGTGGTGGTGGTGGACCTGGTAACCTCGCCCGGTGGAGATGGGAGGGTGCGCGTGCCGCGAAAAAAAAGTGTGGGGAGCGCCTTCCCGGTAATAACTTGTTCGTTAGTGGGTGCTGGCGCCCCGTAGCCATTGGGCGTGGCGGCACCTGGCAGGTCGCCCTACAGCGCCGCTCCTCTGTAGCGCGTCCTGTAGCGGGCCACCGGGCCCCTACGGTTCACTGCGGCCCCCCTGTGGCATCCAATTTGAGTCCCCTGCAACCAGAGAGATTCCCGTCCTCCCCGGGACCCGAGCCGGAATGGTTGCGGAATGCCTGGAGTGCATATGAGTTATGAGGGTGTATCATTTCATATTTGGGTTTGTTTGACGAGATGGAACATGTGCTAAAATAAAGCACACATCATATGTCATGTCTTGCACCGCGCCGAGACTGCCTTTGCTATCTGCCGATGGAGTTGTGCCTGTGAAACACAGCGCAGTACTCTGTACGTACCTTCCTCTGTTGTCCAAGATGTCTCGCAATCATCTCTCCGCTTACACAGTCACGGCAGACAATCACTCACTGCGTTCCCTTGAGACTGCCCGTGGCAAAGTCAACTCGAACATTTATCTTTTCATGCATTCCGTTGTTTCAGCCTCCAAGGCATTGTCTCTCGCGCCTCATATCTTCGACCTACGGGTGGTTACGGCGGAGACCGGAGAGGCGGGCGAGCAGGCGGGCACACCGGACGGATTGGATCATTTCAGGGCGTACGTTGATGTTAGCCATATGTGCAGCGCAGTGCATGGCTGCAGCCTTGAAGTATTGGACATGGACGGCTCTCCCTCGGAGATTCTGTGGTCAATCTGCGCTTCAACAGATGAACAGACAAGGGCAGGGGCTCCTGGAGAGCGCGCCGACGACATGGGGCTCATTCGAGGCGGAAGAAGGACCCTGATCTTCATGTTGCCTGATACCTCGGCACTATTGCTGCGTTGCCCGGCTATTACTGTCATGGGTAAAGATGCAATTCAGGGCTTCTTTTCCATGTCTCCTCTCGCCTTTGCGGTACCTGATGTCAAGGTCGCACGCACACCCTGGCATCAGATCATTCAACGTTGGGTAACTTGGCTTCAGTGATCGCCGATGCGATGCCATGTCGCACAGCAAACCACATCATGGACAGCTCGACACCACCACCACCGGCGCGCCCCTAGTCTTTCCTCTCTGCAAGGGCAACCTCCACCGCGGTCCGGCCCCTTCAACGCCTAGCCCAAGCCTCGAGAACCTTGGAAACCTTGATTGGGTCTTCTAGGCCCAACATCTGCCAGCTTCTCCCGTCTTGTTCCTTGCCGCAGGATTCAGAGCTCAGGCACACACTTGCAGAGCCCAATCCACGCTGTTAGAGTACCCACCACTCGGTTCTTTCGGGGAAGCGCGCTCACACACCGCACACCGCACGCGACAGCTCAGCAAGAGGTTGTTTGCTGGCAACGCATTGCAGCCCAGCCCAGTCCAGTTCAGTTCAGCTGGGCCTCGACAGCGACAGCGGTCAAGACCTCCTCACCTTTTGCTCCGACACAAGAGCTAGACGGGGATGCGCCCTGGTTGCCATGTGGCTGGCTGTCTGTGGACGCAAGGAATGTGGAGGCCGCGCAAGCCAGAGGGGAACCAGTATGGGAGTCATCCAAGTCGTGGAGCTGACTGATGCTTTAATCTAGATCCTCAATCTGCCCTCGATCTCTGACGGCCTTCACATGTCAATGGTTGTCTCTGGCTCTGGCTCGAGCTATTTGTCCCTGAAGCTATTTGCGGACCGGGGCCAGACTGGATCGGAGATTCCTCGACCTGGCGCTGGCGCTGTCTGACAAACAAGCATGTACTCACTGGAGGCTGCGCAGATGCGCGAGACAAGTGATTTCTTCTTGCACAGTACCAAGCCCCTCAACACATACCTGCCCTTGACTCGTGGCGTCATGAACTGACCGACAAGTCGGGATGGCAGGCAGCGGCCGCTGTCAAAACCCTTTGTGCTCCCTTGCCTCGACAGGGGATCGAGGACCCTTCCCGCTTGGCTCGAGTCTTGTGAATCTCGTCCCAATTAGCCGGAGTCTCAAGTCGCACAGCATGACTCTCGACACTGACCACCCAATTACAGAGTCCGCATTCTTTCAAGCGGGTATCACAACTCGGCGCAATGAATGCAGTTGATAGCACCAGCGTTTTGAAGCCAGGGTCCATCAGTCGCTAAGACTGTATTCCCCGCTCAACAGCAGCAGAAGTGCAGTTGATACCGTACTCTCATTCGCGGCCGCAGACCCGAGAACTCCGACGGAACGGGTTTCCGGATCACGGCCCCACTACCCACCGAACTTGACGGCGCCGATCCATTCATTCTATTGTCGTCACGAGTAGATCGGCTTGTCTCTTTGAGGCAAACCGAATACTTTGCTATTCAAGACTCTTTAGCTGTGTTGCGGCTGTGTTATTTCCGTTGGGTTGCTCAGAGGCGCCCCCATCGCTTCTTCGAGCCCTTGACCAAGCCATTCAAGACTCGAAATAGCAGCTGTCGGGAGAATCTAGAAGACGAGTTCCTTCTAGAATTCCACACACGAACGGGGATGACTGGGACCGTGATTAAGACTCTGCTCTTCGCCTCAAGATCCCACCTTTGTGTGCAAGGTTCTGTTGTGTTCTTGGGATGCATGGTCTTTCATTGAAGCTTGAGTATAAGCTTCGGTTGTGTTACGGCTGTATTATTTCTGTTGAGTTGCCCTGAAGCCCCCAACCCCGGCCTCATGGAGCCTCTTTGACCAAGCATGATCACTTACTCTGAGAAGTATGATCACTCACTTTGAGATATGGTCTCACACTTAGGATGCATGGTATATCACTCTGTGAACCAGAGAATTAGTCTTGGGCAGCAATGACTTGGGTAGTTCACCGGCCTCGCTTCTGCGTTGCATTGTCTGACATCCCCTAGTGTGATGCCTTGCACTGAAGGTGAAGAATCACCACGAAAGTGTTCCCAGAGGGTGGGGAAGAAGATTGATTCGTAAAAACTGACGCTAGACTACCGAGCAGAAATGAATGAGACCCATGTCGTTCCCGAAACAAAAATGAAAAGAACAAGAAACGATCTTATATGACGGTTATCCCAGCTTCAACTATACTAAAGAACAAGAAACCAGTGTGTCCATAACATGCCCAACCGACTATAAACCACAGTAGTTTCGAGAACTGGCCGGTGATCTGTGATGAGTATTAAGGTCAGCAATATCCTTGAAGTGGACGGGCACTGCTCGACAGACATACCAAGGTCATGGGAGCGAGGCACATAGATGCTTCAGGTCGCTGACAAGCGCAACAAGCTCCGGGAGTGTAGATCCGATCACATCAATTTTACGCGGGGGTACATCGCCAGCATGCTCGGCGGCCCGACGGACGGAGATGGTAGCATCGGCATCCATGCGAGATATGCCCATATGGTCACGAAACCACATACTAGGGCGGCACTCAGGAAGAATCGGGGTCCCCAGATGGCGCAGGGAGTGAAGACGGTGGTTGCAATAAAGCTGATGACAAACATGGTGAAAGATATCGGGCTGGAGTTGTAAAGCCGACCCCAGATCTTGTCGGGCCCAACAGCGGGCTGAGGTTGGGAGGAAGCAGGTAAACAAACCTGTGGGTGGTATGTACCTGCGAGGGCTTGAGGTGAGCCCCCCCCCCCCCCTGGTTTCAGTTGCCTACCTATTCAATACATTGCGGGAAATGAATTTGAATGGAAGGAGGATGACTTCGTCTGGACTATTCGCCTTCCTTCATACCTAGGTAGCGAAACCGTCATTAAATGCACATCTTCTCATATCAGCATCGACCCATGGCGTTGGAGCTGACCCGTAGTCGTGGTCCGGCTGTCACCCTCAGCGGCAGGCATGTCGATGGTTCTCCAGTGGGAGTCGTTATACTTGCTACTGGTCGGTTGATACCAGTAATACGGTGGCCACTTTTGAGAAGGCTAACCATCATGTCTGGTGAAGGAAGGTGAAAGCTTAAGAAGCATGCAGCTTTAGATTGCTTCATCGGACGATGGAAAAGCTGCCGCACTCCATCATGGTAGAGTCTTCTCTCATTGCAGTTGGTGCTTTAGGGTGGAGGCTTCTGAGTAACCCAATGGAATGATAGCCTCGACAAGGCTTCTTCTGAGATGGCTGCCATTCCCATTACAGCCTCCGTCCGTCGACCAAACGCTTTCGGCCGTTAGAGTTCCCTCAAAGCACTGAATTTCAATTGGATTGGGAATGATCAACAAGGTCACTGTAAGTCTCGGAGGCATATTCTCACTCTAGTGATCAAGTACCTAGCCAGTCTTGGGCAACAATGCCTTGGCTTTGTTTCATGATATCGGAGTCATTGTAAACACCGATGCCCCTCTGCGCCCCGAATCCAATACGCCTAGCAATACAAAATAAACAAAAGAAAAACGAATGTCTTCATCTATAGAATCATACACAATCATTCCGAGACCCCTGATATTATCACCAATCAAGTGACAGCCTGTCGACACCTTCAACCAACGCCTGTATCACAGGCTGGTTCGTATTCCGCGCTCCACGTGTCTTACTTGTCTGCCTCATGCGTGTCCAAAAGACAGGACAATCCTTACTGTCACATTGGACATCCTCCACGGGTCCTATTCCCGCACAGCTGCGGCAGAGTGATAACACTTCTTGTAAGCGACGCTCCTCAGTCGATAGACGTGTCTGAAGGGTCATCAGCGACGCAGGGACATTGGTTTGACAGGTTTGACACAGAGGATTGTCCCCGTTGGCGAACTTTTTGTTGCAGATGAGACAGTGGGAAGACTTCATGTACGACTCAAGGGTTGTCTTTCGTTTCCCGAGCGTAGTCGCATGGCGTATTCGCTGTACCTTGGGCATCTCATCATACCATTGTCGAACGTTGGCACCCACAAGGTTGAAGATGCGTTCCATTGGAGGGATCAGGTTTTTGGAGATGTAGTACTCGGCGTCGAGCTGCCAATGTGGGTTGCTGAGAAGCTCCTCTGGTGCAACGCATCGGTCGATGAGTCGAGCACCCGGAGCACCAGTGATGACAACGTAGGGGACTCTCTCGCCGTATTGTGGCTCTGCGCGAGCATCTTGGAGCATGCGCTTGGTGCTGATCAGAGCTCCAGCAGGAGGAGGACCCTTATCAGAGTACGTCCCCAGACGAACTTCCTTGGCGAAGCAAAAGTCCTGTACCGAAACGTTGTTGCGCATGATCTTCTGGCACTGCTTCTGGAAATATGCCTTGATTTGACTCAGATCCGCCGTCTCAAAGAGCAGTCGGAGAGCCTTCTCCTCAATCTTCTGCTCTGCTGGTGTGCCATCACGACGAACAGTTTCGATTCCCTTGGCATCAAACTCGGGCTTCACCTGGTCCTTGCTCTCGTATTTGTACCCGACGTATCGCTTCTTGGCAAGAAGAACGCAAGGGTGGTAGACCTTTTCAAACTTGAGCTTGATCGGTTGTGGGTTCATCTCGGTGATGGCCTTGGCAATCTCGTTTCCAATGTCGAACGCTTGTTCCCTTGTTCGACCTTTCATGTAGATGAACAAACTGTCAGTGTCGCCATAGACGACCTCGGCGCCCCATTTCTCTACTGAGTGGATGTAGGCGATCGCCCTCTCGAGGGTTTCCCGACCTGTCTGCACGATGCTGTCCGCAATCTCTGAGCATGGCATACGGCCGGAGAAGGACGCAGAGGTGTAGCCATAGGTGACGTTGGCGAGGAGCTTGAGAGCCAGCTGTCGGTTGTTCAGGAGTTGCTGGAGTACCTTGTCGTCCTTGTCCTGCTTCATCCCACTCTTGACCATCACTCGCGTTTCGAGAATCTCTGTGAGCATCTTGGCGAGCAGCGACTTGCGAATCTCTGTCTTTGCGTACATCATGCCGTTGGGCGCGATGTTGATGTAGTCCTCCAGGAGTGCAAGGAGGCCTTGCTGCCGCTTGTACTCGGTGAAGCCCATCTTGTTCAAGCCTCTCCAGTTGGTGATGCGGCCCAGAAAGGTTGAGTAGCAGTAATTGTAGGCGATCATGACACTCGGATACAGACTTTGAAAGTCAAGTACCACGAGAGGACTGTTGTAAAAGGCGCTCTGCGGTTCCATGACAAGTGGAAGACACTCGAGAGCGTTCTGACCCCCGACCTGCTTGCGGCTGGGCGAAACGAGGAGAAAGTTTTCTGGCTTTGCAATCCTGAACATGATAGACTCGACCTTGAACTGCGATCCTCGAGAAAACACAGAGAAGAAGTCAACGCCAAGAAGTCGGGCCTGTTCGCTTGTCCTGGCGATGAGCTCATTCGCCTCAAGAATCTCAATGTCGAGTCGAGTCCGGTTTTGGTAATATCTCAGCATTCTGCCAAGTTCGCGATGCTTCCCACTCTTGTACCAGCTTGTCAATGATTGCCATGAATAATGTGGGATGCGACGGTGAAGTAGATGCCAGACGACGTTCTCCATCGTGTACTGAAGGAGGTTAAGCTCTCCTCTCATCGCCCTCCAGACGTTGATCATGTGTCGACCTGTGACTCTGATTGTCGAGGTAGTGTTGAACCCCCATCGGTCGTTCTCTTTGCCAAACCTTCCATGGGACTCTGTCTTCATGCGAGAGAACTCATCGCAGAGGTTGTAGTCGTACTTGAGACGAGCCCTCTCAATCATGTAGCCCCACGAACTGCCATGAACCTCGTACCCAGTCAAGATATCAGGATCATGCGTCCTCACAATCTCCACCATCCGTACCATGAGGTCAAGCTCAGAAGCCTCCTCGATGACTTCAGCGGTCGTTTGGCGCCGGATCCGCTCAGTTAGGTCGCTGTCACCGGCTAGCACCAGAATACCCGTCTGAACTGCCTCTGCTTGATTCTGGCTGCCAATGACCGTCTCGTCTGACTTGAGTGCCCAGAAGACGCACTGGACTTCGTCTTCTTCGGGATTAGGCACGAACTTGCCCCTTGTGTTGACATGAACCTCAAGGCTCATCGTACTCATGTATTGAGCCTCATGCTCCACGCTTGTCGACTTCTTCCCCTGCGTGTACTTGAAGTCATGCTTATTCTTTGGCGTTGGACCGTCGATCTGAGAGTGGTAGTGTCTTGGGGTTGACGGTAAGTTGGACCCTGGCTCCGCGTTCGCAGCTCGCTCCTTTTCTAGCCACCAGCTCTCGACTTCGTGGTACATTGGGGGTGGATTCGCAATCTCCCAGCCTCGCAACGAGCACTTCTTCCCTCGACGTTCAAACTGAAGATTCATGCGTGTCTTATCAAGGGGGCCATGCTTGATTCCATAATTGGCTGGTGAGGTTGCCGTTGGGTCAAACTCAGGGAGAAATGGAAGCGTATTGCCCTCCAGCCGAAACTCCTTTCCAGCATACTCCCGCATCCGACCGGGGACATCCTTTTCCTTGCTGTAATACGCATCCTGGTAAATGGCATCAGGAAGAAAGTAGTCCTTGAAAGACGAAGCAACAGAGGCAGCAGAGGGAGGTGGCGGCAGGATGAGATGAATTTGAGACCCTGAAAACCTTTCAATGGCTCGGTGGATCTTAGACTCTTGACTATCGCTCTCCTCATCCTCAAGAGCAATGGATGACAACAAAGACGAGGACAATGTTACTTGGGATAGGCCCTTCTCGGGACCAGGAGCAAAGGTGCTAGGGTCAAAGGAAACGTGCTTGGTGAAGTGACCATCGTCACTCTGCTGAGAAGCCGACTTTTGGCTCATCTGGCTGAGACGGAGTTTCGTGTTAGGATCATTTTGGTCCTTGACAGTTGGGAAATGGAGTTTCGAGTTGGAGGTAGCAGCCTCCTTTGAAGGTGACGTCGAGGCTTTCGTTACTGATGAACGTCCTTTAAGGATTGAATGGGTTCTGAATGTAGATGTTGAGGGTTTACTCGAGTCCGAGGGAAAAGGAACCAAGTGCATCTCGTCATCATCGACAAGTGGCGGCTCGTCAAGTCTGGGTCGTTTGTTGGGTGATAAAGTTGATGTCGAGCTGGACAAGGGCCTCTTCAACTGTAGGGGGGCGTTGGACGGCGTAGTCTTCCAGGTGCGGCCAATTAACCCTTCGTTTTCTGCCAACTCAAGCAACTCTTTGCTCAGGGGGATGTCGGGAAGCCTGCCAGTCTTCAAACCACTTTGACAGAGGCCGAGCAGTGAGTCCAAAGAATCATCTTCCAGGTCATCCATGTCATCGACCGTGGTATCCTGTTTACGTCTCGCCCCTGAAGATTGGGCTGCAGAACCTTGAGCGCCCTTGGCGGCAGCTTTCTCCAAAGACACCATCATTGTAATAGCTTCCTCGTCCGAGTCTTCAGAGAAGAAGTCATCTTCTAAGTCACCAACTTGGCGCACCTTGCGTTCATCGACCTCAATACTGCTTGCTGGATCCTGCTTCGCTTCTTCTACCCCTGATGGCAGACCTAGTGCTGGTGCGAGGGTGGAAGGGAAAAGATCTTCAACCGACTGCGACGTGGTTCTTACTTGGTCCTCGTACGGAAGAGCCTTGGCAAAGTTGTCGAAGGACAATTCGTCAGAGGTTGCGCCGCTTTCAGCCAGAATAAGCTCTTGAATCTGAGCCCGATACTCGTCCTCGTGGATCCAACCCTGCGGCTGCGAGTCTCGAACGTTGGCTGACATTGATACAAGAACCTCTGGTGGAAAAGGACTGCTCCCTGGGCCAGGGTTTTGCATCTTTCGTTTCCGTCTCTTCGTCTCATCTTTCCACAACCCAGCCATGCTGTAAACGTATTTCATGTCTCCAGGAATTGGGCTGATTCGCTCAGTGAAGTTATGATGCAATAACCTTTCCCTGACCTTCTTCCGATTGATAATGTCCTGGACGCAGATGTCTACTTCTATGGAGCAGTGGCTGGCCCGAGGAAGTGTGGTCTCATCTGTGATGTACCCTTCAGGGATGGATCGGGTGTGCCATAAATGCGATGAGTTCAATCCCTCGTCATATTCAGGGACAGGAGATCGGAATCGTGTCCTTGAGGCATCCAAGTAGTCACAACCGTAAAGGTTGAAGTCAGTCATGAACTGGAGAAGGTACTGAAGATGCGCTTCGTAGGGCTGGAACTTCTGCTTCATGATGACGCCTTGCTGAAGGAGGTCGGCCAGTCTTGTCAGGACAACGGGGTTGAACATGTAGATCTTCAAAAAGAAGCGATATCCCACATGGAAGCCGTAGAACGGAACTCCCTTGACAAGGGTGATTCTCGCCACAAACCTCGCATTGTCGTCTTTCTTGTCTCTCCGATAACTGACTGCCAATGCATGATCGATGGACAGATGAAAACGGTAGATGTATGCACCGACTAAGAAAGAGTAAATGGCTTGTCTGAACAGAATCTTGATGTCACTAACCTTCATCAGGAGCTAGACCCCCCTGGTATTCCACATATAGGTACGGGAACGCGCCATGAACATGGGCACAGACTTTCTGTCCTGTTTCTGTCGATCCAAAGATCCTAACGACGGGAACCTTGGGTCCTTTCGAGATCTGAGAAGGACGGACATCGTTGCGAAGCTGGGGGTCATATCGCGTTGGAGTCGCTTGGTAGTGATCGATACAATTCAATCTGACCCGGAACAATTCCATGTTCCCCGCGCTTTGAATCCATCAGGGCTTAAAAAAGCATAATCGAGAGACGCCGAAACAGTTTATCACAGACAAGATGGCTCCGTCATGAGGCAATTCGTCCAGGCTGACACGGTCTTTGTGTAACCGACGCGCCTGAGGACCCCATGTCTTGAAGCGTCGCGAAGTCACGTGAGCGCGATAAGCCGCTTATCTAACACTGATGCTTTCCAAATCCATCGCGACCAAGCTTTGCCGCCTGGACAAGCCTCTGTGTCTCTGGGTCTCTCGTGATCCATCCTTTTTGTATTCTCTTTTGAAGTTACTGAAAAGAACTCGCCTGGCCTTCATCAACCTACACAATGCCTCAACCACAGTCAAACCAGCCAACTGGCGCCGGCGCCGCTTCGAAAGAGGAAAACATCTACATCCCATCCTTCATCAGTAAACGACCGTTCTACGCCGGCGAAGAAGGGGACGACAATGACTACCTCAAGCATCAGCGTCGCGAAGAGAAGAATGAAAAGTCAGCATGGTACGACCGCGGCAGGAAGGCTGGCCCAGCCGCCACCAAGTATCGCAAAGGCGCGTGCGAGAATTGCGGCGCGATGACACACAAGAAGAAGGACTGCTTGAGCCGACCTCGGGCGAAGGGCGCAAAGTGGACGGGAAAGGATATCCAGGCCGATGAGGTTATTCAGGATGTCAAGATGGGATGGGACGCCAAGCGCGATCGCTGGAATGGCTACGATGCGAAGGAGTATCGCAACGTGGTGGAAGACTACAACCAGATGGACGAACTGCGGAAGAAGGCTACAGTAGGCGCTGATGGTGACGAAGAAATCGACGAGGGCGACAAGTACGCCGAGGAGAACGACATGAGCAAGCACCAGAGTACAGCGACCCGACAACTGCGAATACGAGAAGACACAGCCAAATACCTGCTAAACCTCGATCTGGAATCCGCCAAATACGATCCCAAGACAAGAGCATTGGTCGATGGAGGCGCGACAGCCGATAAGGCATCTGAAATGTTTGCGGAGGAGGGATTCATGCGATCTTCAGGCGATGCTGGCGCTTTCGAGAAGGCACAACGATACGCATGGGAAGCGCAAGAAACGTCTGGCGACACTAGCCAGCATTTGCAGGCAAACCCAACGGCGGGAGAGTTCTACCGAAAGAAGGAGCAGGAAGAGGCAGAGGCGAAGCGCGCAGACCGAGAGAAGGCTTTGCTGGACAAGTACGGAGGGGAGGAAAAGGCGATGCCAGCGGCTCTACGCAGCATGGCGGTTACCGAGTCCGAGACATTCGTCGAGTACGACGAAGCTGGTCTGATCAAGGGCGCACCGAAGAAGAAGGCCAAGTCCAAGTATGCCGAGGATATCTTCATCAACAACCACACCTCGACCTGGGGCAGCTGGTGGTCCAACTTCAAGTGGGGATACGCATGCTGTCACTCGTTCATCAAGAACAGCTACTGCACAGGAGAGGAGGGCAAGGAGGCTTGGGAGGCTGCTGAGCGGCAACGTACTGGTGCCAACCTGATTGAGGACAAAGAGGAGGATGAGGAGGAGCCTGGCAACGAGGATGGAGACAAGGAGGCCGAAGAGTCAAAGCCGAAGAAACGGACAAGAGAAGAGATGATGAACGGGGTAACAGAAGAGGAGATGGACGAGTACAGGCGGAAACGAACAGTTGCGGCTGATCCAATGGCGAAGCTCCTGGGCAAGGATGAACTTTTGACATAGCGACAGTATCACATAGCATTAATTCACATTTGAGCAAGCAGACACTCGCACTCTACGGATAGCACATGGGACTTGATCACATCAGGGACAGGCGAAGCATGAAGAATTGTCGTGGAATAGGGCATGATCCATGAGATTCATTTACACAGGTGAGGAAAGACACCGGAAGTTTTTGTTTGTCGTTATCCGGTGAAATCATTCCATTTTTATCCTCTGGCCAACGCCGCAAGCTATGAAGAGAATCCCCTTCCCGTGAGTGGTATCCCATCACCCAGAGCCCTAGACATGAGGGAGAACCGTTTTTGCATGTTTTGGTGCATTTACTCGTCATCCTCCTCCTCCTCGTCACCCTCTCCGCCCTCGGCGGACTTGGCCTTCTTTCTGCGGACACGGCCGGGGCGGCCACCACCGAAGGGCGAGGTGAGAGCGAAGTCAATGTGCTTCTGGGAGTCGAGACGGACGATGAACGAGGGGACGTTGACGATCTGCTTGCCGACTCGGATGTGGCGCTGGCGGATCAGGACACGGGCGTGGTGGATGGACTTGGCCAGACCAAGCTTCCAGACACAGGTCTGGAGGCGGCGCTCCAAGAAATCCTCGATCTTGAGGGCCAGGACGTAATCCAGCTTCATGCGGGACTCGTCAAGGACACCGACGCGGACGAGACGGCGAATGAGGGCATTGCCTTCGAAAAGACGCTTGGGGTCCTTCTCGTCGAGGGTAAGAAGCTGACTGTGAACTGGTTAGAGAGTGTCTTTTTTTCGATGCGCAAGTCGGTTCGAGCATACCGGGCAGCACGACGGATCTTGGACAGAGTCAAACCGACTCGCCAGACCTCACGCTTGTTGCGCAGGCCATACTCGCCGACGAGCTTCAACTCAGAGTCCCTGTTGTTATTCGCGTCAGTTTACTTTCACAATCGACTTGAACAGAGACAAGCTCATGTTCAGTGGCCGGTGATTACTGACAGTCGAGCAGACTCGAAGGGTCTGCGAGGGACACGGGAGGTCTTCGAATGGGCGCGGGGAGGCATCCTGAAAGACTTTGTTAATTGATGCTCGTGGTGATGTCGCCGTCGGTGGCACTCACTTGACTGGCTCCTGGGTGTTTGGCTGGAGTTGAACTTTGGCACACACGAGGTCAAAAAATCGCTACTTGTGTGGAGGGAAATTTTTGGCTCCAGTTCAAGATCACGTGTGTAAAATCGAGAACCCTAACGAGAGTGGGGTTGTGTGCGTTGTAAAATGTGAGCCGCCCTTGCCCTACTGATGTGGAAAAAAAATTCGGATAATCTCAGGTCCCGCTCCCACAAGCCCGGCTGCCTTCGTGAAATCCACAACACCAAGCGAAGGTCTTCACCATCTCTTTCGCCAACCCACGACTACTAACCCCAACCCTTCCCGCGTTCGGCAGATAACGATTCGAGATGGGTCACTCCTACGGAAAGAGAGCGGGCACCCGCGTACGTTGGCTCACGATTTCGAATTATCAAAGACGTCGAACGCTGAAACTGACGATTTTTTGCAGTATGCCTTCAGCCGGGACTTCCGCAAGAAGGGCATGATCGCCCTGAACACCTATCTCCGAACGTACCGGTGAGTGCGAGCACGAATTCGCACGAGCAGCAGCGACAGAAACTGATCGATTGGGCAGTGTCGGTGATATCGTCGACGTCAAGGCGAACGGTGCCGTCCAGAAGGGGTAAGCAAGCAACACCCTCACCACCTTGCGACAAATACGCGAATTGCGAGATTGAGCGCTTGGGGGGGAAACTTGTGCGATGGAGCAGGAGGGCTGACAATCGAATTACAGTATGCCCTACAAGGTGTACCACGGCAAGACTGGTGTCGTCTACAACGTCACCAAGTCCGCTGTTGGCATCATTGTCTACAAGAAGGTCAAGCACCGATACCTCGAGAAGCGAATCAACATCAAGATCGAGCACATCCAGCCCTCGCGATCCCGTGAGGACTTCCTCAAGCGGGTGAAGGCCAACGCCGAGGCCAAGAAGCAAGCCAAGGCCGACGGTGTCGCTGTCCAGGTCAAGCGCCAGCCCGCCGGACCCCGAGATGCCCAAACAGTCTCCCTCACCGACAACCCTCCCGAGACCCTCACTCCTCTCCCCTACGAGACTACGATCTAAAAACGGATTCTGCTGGGGTTGGGTGGTGCTTGCTTCTTTTTGCTTGGGGGTATTGCGTCCGGATGGGAAAGAAACTCTGCATGGCAAGGGCTTGCATTTTGATGTCGATAGGGAAATGAGACTAAAAATGACATCGTTTGAAAGCATGCCAAAGTCTGTATTTGAAGATACCTCTGGTGAAGCGTGTCTGACCCATGTCGTGGGTTAGTCATTGACTTGACGCATCAATGAAGAACCCGGCTTCGAATACGTTGGTCTCTGTGACTGGTCTATGTAGTGTTGGTGTTGCAAGTCCTTGAACTGCATTTGGAGCTCCTTGTTGGCAGGCTGATGATGGTCTTGGATTTACTCGAATGGCTCCCATCTTTCTGGTACTCAGCCATCACCACCACAGTTCAGAATGAATTGCAAGTTCACATTCCCGCCCCAATTAAGCAGTCTCAGGCCCATTCGATGACCCATCACTCAATTGACACAAGCCACCGTTTTACACTGCATGAACCTACTTTCATCTGCGTAGGCTCCCTTTTGATGTGTTTTAATGTGTGTGAGTGGGAAAGGCCCAAACAAAAAGAGCATCAAGGCCAACTAGAACTCCTCGCCGGCTCTCTTCTCGTTCTCGTTTACAGCGGTCTAAGAGTATAGGGTAAATATGAACTTACACAATCTTTTCTCACCATTTGTCCTCATGTGTGCTATGAAGGCATGTTTGTGAGAGTGGCAGTGAGTGTGCGCATTTCACAAAGCCAAAATGTGAAAATCGCCGAGGGCCAGTAGCATCGTACGACCACAGATATTACCCTTGCTTTGATGGTTACACTGTAGGTACCAACATGTTAGATCGTCGCCTTTCATGAGTGCTCGCATGAGTCTGGTCTAAGTCGGATAATTTCTGTCCGACCACCGAACCCAACTCGGAGCCTTGCGGCCTCGACCAATGCCAAGGAAAAAATAAACACCACTTGCGCAGAGTCTCGGGTCTAAAGGGTGATTTTTTGAGGTCATAAAACAATTATGGTGAGCTCGTAAAATAATGAAATAAATATAATAAAATGCTATGTCACTTTATGGTAATATCACCTAATTATTTTATTATTCAATTGACCCTCTTCACAAAAATGACACACCTGTTGATGAGGCGAATTCGAGGTCTTGCTGTTCTGGTGTCTCGTTTATTTCTTCACCCGCAACTTCTCATCTCTTGCCCCACACCAAATGTAAGAATACGTACCCCCGTATGACGCTCCTCTCGCAGCCCAGCCAGTGAGAGCTATCGCACCCAAGAACAGCCACGCTCAAAGTCGCCCGAGATTTGTCAAGGCTGACGACGACGACCCAAACTCCTCCTCGATACAGCGCGCTACAAGCTGCTGCCTTGTTCTCTCCTCTTGCCGTGATACCAGTGCACATTGTTCTCTTTCCAGTCTCTTTAACTTGCACGGCGTCGGGCCTCGACGGGGGTTATTCGTCTCGTGATTTCCAGGGGCCTGTTGGCAGCTGTCGGAGCTCAACAGATCATTTCTCGCATCCGCGCGCATTCCTCCCTTACCTCTATCGAATAATCGCATCGCGGAGCTCATCCGCTACCATCAGCAGTCATGGCTACCGTGCGCGGCATGGAGCATACCAAGTTCGTGAATCACGGCCGCGCCGGAAGGATGAGAGCTAACTCATGATCTTGTGTAGAACCGACCAGGAACTGGCCATCAACATCAAGAAAGCTACCAATGCCGAAGAGATCTCCCCGAAGCGCAAGCATGTACGAGCATGCATCGTCTACACATGGGATCACCGGTCCTCAGCCGCTTTCTGGTCCGGCATTAAGGTGTATGTCTCACATCTCCCCTCCATCATGACTTCTCTTGTTGACCCGACCTGTGTAACAGCCAACCGATCCTCGCCGACGAAGTTCAGACGTTCAAGGCCCTCATCACCATCCATAAGGTTCTTCAGGAGGGTCACCCCAGCGCTCTGAAGGAGGCAATGGCCAACAGGGGCTGGATCGAGAGCTTGAACCGCGGAATGGGCGGAGGAGGTGAAGGCATGCGTGGTTACGGTCCCCTGATCCGCGAATACGTCTACTATCTGCTCGCCAAGCTCTCCTTCCACCACCAACACCCCGAGTTCAACGGTACCTTTGAGTACGAGGAATACCTGAGCTTGAAGGCCATCAATGACCCCAACGAGGGCTATGAGACCATCAGCGACCTCATGGTGCTGCAGGACCAGATCGAGCAGTTCCAGAAGCTGATCTTCTCCCACTTCCGGAACGTGGGAAACAACGAGTGTCGAATTGCTGCCCTGGTGCCTTTCGTTCAGGAGAGTTACGGCATCTACAAGTTCATCACCAGCATGCTCCGAGCCATGCACTCCAGTCAGTGGTTTACCCACCTCTTCCTTTTTGTTTGACTAACCTTTGATAGCTACTGGCGACGACGAAGCTCTTGAACCTCTCCGAGAACGATACAATGCCCAGCACTACCGATTGGTCAAGTTCTACTACGAGTGCTCCAACCTGCGGTATCTTACCAGCCTCATCACCATCCCCAAGCTACCTCAAGACCCCCCGAACCTCCTTGGCGAAGACGACGATGCCCCTGCGCTTCCCGCACGACCAAAGCAGGAGATTGAGCGACAGCCGACCCCTCCACCGGCGCCCAAGGACGAAGGCCCTGACGAGATGTCCGAATTCTGGAAGAGCGAGTTGGACCGTCAGAACCGGGAGTACGAGGAGCAGCAGCGAGTACTCGAGGAACGCCAGCAGCAGGCCCTTTTGGCGCAACAGCAGCAACAACTCAATGCGCAGCGGGAGTTTGAGGAGCAACAGCGCCTGCTGATGGAGCAGCAACAACGGGAACAGGAGGCTCTCCTAGCTCAGCAGGCGCAGTGGCAGACCCAGGGTCGCCTTGCCGAGTTGGAGCGGGAGAACCTCAATGCGCGCGCGCAGTACGAGCGTGACCAGCTGATGTTGCAGCAGTACGATCAACGTGTCAAGGCTCTGGAGAGTGAGTTGTCGCAAATCTCAAACAGCCTCGGCCAGCAGATGTCGAGCAAGGACGACCAGATCCGAGCACTCCAGGAGCAGGTCAACACATGGAGGACCAAGTACGAGGCGCTCGCGAAGCTTTACTCTCAGCTGCGACACGAGCATCTTGACCTCCTCCAGAAGTTCAAGGCTGTTCAGCTCAAGGCTGCAAGCGCTCAGGAGGCCATCGATCGACGAGAGAAGCTCGAGCGCGAGATCAAGACAAAGAACCTCGAGCTGGCCGACATGATCCGTGAGCGTGACCGTGCTCTTCACGACAAGGACCGACTGAGCGGAAGCAACAAGGACGAGGTCGAGAAGCTCAGACGTGAACTTCGCATGGCCCAGGACCGAGCCGACAACCTGGAGCGCAGTAAGGGCAATGAGCTCTCGACGATGCTCGCCAAGTACAACCGCGAGATGGCGGATCTGGAGGAGGCACTGCGCAACAAGTCGCGAGCTCTGGAGGATGCTCAGATGAACCTCCGAGACGGAAGCTCCGATCTTGAGCAGCTTCTCCGTGACAAAGAGGAGGAGCTTGAGGTCTACAAGGCCGGCATGGACCAGACACTCATCGAGCTCAACGAGCTCAAGCAGAACCAGGGCGAGACCGACCACGCTCTCGACGGTCAGATTGATGCTCTGATCTTGGCCAACCTCGACAAGATCAACGACATCATCGACTCGGTTCTACAGGCGGGTGTTGCGCGTGTCGACGATGCTCTCTACGAACTGGACTCTAGCATGCAAGCCGGTAACCAGAACGCATCTCCCACATACGTCCTGTCACAGATCGAGAAAGCATCTGCCAGTGCCATGGAGTTTGCTACTTCGTTCAACAACTTCATCGCAGACGGTCCCAACGCTACTCACGCGGAGCTGATCAAGGCCATCAACGTCTTCTCTGGCGCCATTGCCGATGTGTGCAGCAACACCAAGGGTCTTACCCGACTGGCGACCGACGACAAGAAGACGGACTCTTTGATGAACGGAACTCGCCAATCGGCGCTGTCGACTGTCCAGTTCCTCCGTGGACTGCAGAGCTTCCGACTTGAGGGCATGGATCCTCTCCAAAAGACTGACGTGGTCATCAACAGCAACAATGACGTGCAGATGAACCTGCAGAAGCTCAACAAGCTTGTTGAGACGTTCGCGCCGGGCTTCGGCAAGCTCGCCAACAAGAAGGGAGACCTGGGAGACCTCGTTGACCAGGAGCTGAGCAAGGCTGCTGATGCCATCGCCGCGGCAGCAGCACGACTGCTCAAGCTCAAGAACAAGCCTCGCGATGGCTACTCTACATACGAGCTCAGGGTGCACGACTCGATTCTGGACGCAGCTTCAGCTATTACCAATGCCATCACCCAGCTTATCCAGGCGGCTACAGTGACACAGCAGGAGATTGTGCAAGCAGGCCGGGGATCATCCTCACGAACAGCCTTCTACAAGAAGAACAACCGATGGACAGAGGGTCTCATCTCTGCGGCCAAGGCCGTGGCATCGTCTACGAACACGCTCATTGAGACTGCGGACGGTGTCATCTCCAACCGCAACAGCCCCGAGCAGCTCATCGTGGCCTCCAACGACGTCGCTGCCTCGACGGCGCAGCTTGTAGCCGCCAGTCGAGTCAAGGCTGGGTTCATGTCCAAGAGCCAAGAGAAGCTGGAGCAGGCCAGCAAGGCGGTCGGGGCCGCATGCCGCTCGCTCGTTCGACAAGTCCAGAGCATGATCAAGGAACGCAGCCAAGAGGAGGACCAGGTAGACTACTCCACACTCGGGGCCCACGAGTTCAAGGTGCGGGAGATGGAGCAACAGGTTAGTGCATGCATACCCCCCCTACGTTTCTTTTCCTTACCCCCCATCCAATCTTCTCATCTCCGGGGTTTGATGGCCATAACGGTTACTATATCCGGGCTAGCTTCATGATCGACAACTGACAGCCACCAACAGGTCGAGATTCTCCAGCTGGAGAACGCCCTGGCGGCCGCCCGGCATCGCCTTGGAGAGATGCGGAAGATCTCATACCAAGAAGAGTAAGGAGGCAGATTTGTCCGGGGTGTGCGCATTCCCCCAGGTCCAGCCTCCGGGCCTTATTGGGCGGGGGCCAGCGGATAGGAGAGGAGAGAAGAGAGTTGATGGCTTGCGAGGCGTCATAAGCTTGTTGGTCCCCGAGAGGCGTCTTGAGCTAAATGTGTTGGTCCCCGGGCGGCATCAAGAGATGGAATCAAGACAGCGGCCCCGTACAGTACCGTACAGTGCCCTACGGGCTAGTATGGAACGGGTCGAATTGACGAGGGCAACAACGGGAGAGAAATCTTTAGTGTGTCTGTATTGGATGGATGGGACGGTAACCTTTTTTTTTTCATCATCTTTTTTATCTTGTACTAGATAGAAAGAGGAGTCGCCAAGCGAATGAGACAGCCATAATCACTTTTTGGACCTTTTACCCGTCGTGTTGTGACTGAAATCGGTCATTCACGACACCTTCCTTCGTCTGGTGTCTTGGCGATGTTGGTGTTGAGTCCAGATCTCGGAGCCTGAATCGTATTCTTCGTATCGAGACGGACTTGACACACACGCGGGATGCACGATTCCTTGATTTTTCTCACAGCCTGCTTCTAAACCTTGCATGTTGTTTGCTTGCCTGTTTGCTTGCTTTTGGTGTTGGTGATATGAAAAGCCTCTTGCGGCTGAAGTTCAGGGTAGGATTTTGCCAAGCTTACGCCATGATTTCCCCCCTCTCTGCCGTTGCTTTCCCCCTGCCCCCATGCATGTCTGATCTTCTTGTGACCTACCTGACCCTACAGGATGAGATTTAGCGCGAACTAGGTAGAGGATCAAGCGTGGGGTTTGAGGTGACGTACCGATGATCCGCCTGCGTTGCTTCAAGCTGTGCTGAAACCGCTTCTGCCAATCCTTTCTTCTCAGGATTCTTTTCCAAGTTGGCGACGATTATGAAGGCTGCCAAAAAGAAACCAACTGAGCACAGTAGCATGAACGCGCCAAAATAGACTCTAGAGGCCCCACAGGTCTCATCTCTGGACCTGAGGGCTGGTTCAGTGTTTGTGAAGTTGGCCGTTTCGGCTTTGTCTTTCTCCTCAAGGTAAATCATGTCGAGAAGAGCGATACAGGGAGGGTTTTATTGGGTGATGGGTTAGTAAGAGTGGTGGTGCTCAAGAGCGATGTGGTGATGCGAAGTTGTAACGAGTTTCGTTCTGGTAGCGAGCTTTGTGAGCAGTATAGAGCTCAGAGAACTTGACTGATGGATTGGATGAGATGGGGAAAGCAAGAAAACAGAGCAGAAGTTGTTTGGCAACCTTACTTTAAGATTGTCTTTGTTGGTCTGACTTGAGATGCACGCTGAAAGCATCGCGAAGTGACGAAGGGCGTACATAGGGTCGCGACAACTCGCGACCCAACCACAACCAATGGTTCAAGAGGAAAAACTACCTTGAAGATATATTCAAATTCTAAGGCTTTTCTTAGACTATATTGTTCTAAAAAATATCACACATTTACCTGTGGTTTAAATAATTCTTAGGCCATCGTGTCATTGAGAGCATGACGATACTCTCTGAGTGCATAGGTAGAGTTTCCCAACAAAAGCACCTTCTCTCCACGTACCTTCTAGTCCTCACTCAAAAAGGTTGTATAAGAGTCCCTTTCATCTCACTTTCTTCCAATAATCATACCATCAGTCGAGCTTACGAACTGCCTTCGTCCACCGGCACAAGCATCACTACATCACGCTTCGCAACACAACCATCAGCACTGGGTTCCTACAGCAATTTGATCTTCACCAACGCGACCCTCACCAACATGGCTCACTTAGAAGATGACGACGAGGCCGAACGCCAAGGCCACAATCTCTGGAAGGGCTTGATTCCGATCGTGAGACTTCTCGTTACCCCATACATCCCCATCATGGAATACGCAAGGAGGTCTGGCCCCAACGGCACGGCCAATGGTTTATTTCTGTCCCTCACTGTGACCTTTTGGTACTTGATGTCTATATTCTTCCTTTGCACGGCATTTCTGGATGATGGGATCGCGGAGGTCCCTGCGTGCTGCGGTCTTCTCTGCCTTGTGGTGGCAACAATCTGGTTTATGGCCATTCTGTTAGCGAGCGGCATGCCGCAGGAATGCTCCAACGGGTTATTTCAGGTCATGTGGTGTTGCTTCAGTCTGTTCGTCAGAATTCTCTTCACCCCTTACATCCGCATCTTCAACCAGGAGAAAAGGGGGGTACTGGGAATGGCTTATTATGCGGCCATGTGCCTTTGCCTCACCCTGTTCTACGTGGGATGCCCTTTCTTTTTTGTAAGGACACTTCTAGATCTTCCATTCAATGGGTTCGGATGGGATTACTGGTGGCTTTCTTGCCGTTGCTACTTCGCTTCTTCTGCTCTCTACTGTCTGGTCCTTGCGACCACCGGGCGCCCTGGTCGCCTTCTATGGCGATACTTTACTGCTGTCGTCAGATTCCCGTTCACTCCGTACAGCTTCCTCATTGCCGAAGCAGGAGAATCCGGGATCGCTCCCACAGTACATGCTATTTTCGTCTGTGTCCTCGTCACATGTTTCCTTTTGCAGTCGGCCTGGTTCTTTTACCTTGCTCTGTTGGATCCCTGTCTGGACAACGTAAACAAGATCGGTTTTTGGTTGGCCTCGGTCGTCTCCCTTCTTGTTGCTGCTTGCATGTACCTTCTTACACTTGCAACCGCGATTGGATCCACGATTGGAGACTGGCATCAAGAGAAGCTGCTTGTCACTTCACTCCTCGGGCGGCTAGGAATCAAGCCGAGAGCGAGCGAGCTGGAGCGTTGCCCCTCAGAGACAATGGGTACGGCATCTCAACCAAGCCCTCCCGGTGATCCCCTCGCCTCAGCCCATGATGATTAGTTTCCCAGGGGCTGAGGCGGTCTTGGGTTGAGACAGCCATGGGACTTTTAGCGCCCAGGTCATTAGTGATGGAAATTCGAAGAAGTAATGAATACACTGCTAGCGGTACGACCTGTCACGATTCACATTGATATGCCGTGGTGGTGATGGTGATGAGAGACGCATGATTCTTGAGAAACATGGCTTAGAGTATCGTAGAGAATGATACCCATCATGTCACTAGACTGCATGTTGGCCCTTAGCGCCTCAGCTAGCAATCCATTTGAAGAAGCAATCAACGCGCTGCTAGCGCCATGTGAGGCACGACCTGTCACAATTGACATCGACATGCCGTCGTAGTCGTGGTGGAGCTGACGGGAGATGCACGCTAGCACGATACTGCAGCTTCACCGGCCACGGCATTTGATGATCGGCAACCCACCGTTCAACGAACCATTGACCCTCAGATCAGACGGGGATCCATGGGGGAGAGGGGAAATCATTAGACAAGTCGAAAACTCATACGAACTCAGCGACAATTTGTCCATTCTGGGTACTGCACCAGCTCAAGCCCCCGCTTTCATCTTGGCCTCTAGATCGCAAGAACTCCAGCTACTAAGATTGGTGGGGGAGTAGGCAAGACAGACACGTTTCCGCGGAAGGTAGAGATGGTGGGCCGGCCTCTTGGCAAAAGGCAAAAACCCTGTGCTTTGATCATATCCAGGCATGGCACTTGACCGGGTACGCGGAACGGCGCCGATAGAGTTGATCACCAGAGAAAACGGTGGGTGAATGAAACTACGTATCCTTGCTAGGTAGGGTAGCGGCTAGGTAAGATGGAGAACGGGACGCACAGCCCAACAAGACAGGATCCGACCCGAGCGTTCCATCGTGGTTGTCGATGCGCCTCTGGCCGGGGATAATGCTGTTTGCGTCGTATGCATGCATGGCAGCTGAGCTCATGCGGCGGTGGCGCCGATTGGCATGTCGCAGTTTGCGTTGATCTGCATTGCGCGCTGCTCACCCGCTCTGCCTGTCCACTAGGCTTGCACACGGTCGTAAAAAAGCTTAAGACACCAAGACGCCAAGGTAGCCACGCGGTGTGCAAATTAACCCGCACACTAAAGCTGCTTATACCACGATTATCTCTATATTCCTCCTCTAGAATAATCCTAAAGAGAGTAATTTAATTATAGAAAAATAGATAAAGTAATATCATAAGAGTTAGATAATGCCTGCTATTTGTTTTTCTGAATTAAATTGCAATAAGTAATTGTGTTATAGCCTGTTGTTTGCCTTGGTGTGCGGATTA